>JAPPVO010000007.1:80087431-80194566 GCA_030407325.1 Camellia japonica
TCCCCAGTAGAGTTGCCAGAAACTGTAGCTTGTTTTTCGTGCTCCTCAGAAAGGTTTAGTCTCCTCGAATACGATAGCCCTATAGTTCGGACTCCCGTGGTTCTGAATCTGGTTTCACGAGTGCAATGCAAAGTAGATAAACACAAATGAGTCCAACTCTGAAAAATCTTAGAAAAATCCATTTATCGTTGGAGATGCCAAAATGGACTGCATTGCCAAATTACAGAGTCGCCACATAAATATTTTTTGGGAAAATTTAGGAAACTCATGACTTGTGCCAAACGCCACTTGCCCGTCATAACCAAAGCGTCTTGGCTCAGGAATATAGATATGAGAGGGGAAGGTCATGAATTGAGCACCCCACTCACCCGATCAAAGATTGGCCTCTACTAGTCATGATGTGATTTTGGTGTACATTATATGCTCTTCTGATTATTATACTATCTTTACTATGTGACGCACACAAGTATAGACTAACTTAGAACGTTTTGAATTCATGCTTGTTTTGAAAAGTGTTTTGAATATGTACCACTTAAAAAAGTGATCTCATATGTACGTTTACTCAAATCATCCCAACTTAAGCAAAAAAGCCTTCATCCACATGCACTGAAGAGGTATATCAAATAAGCACATAGCCTCATGGTAAACATGCTTGACATGGAAACACTAACATACATGCAATATGCCAAAGCAAAAATACTCACCTAGTACTCAATCGAGGCAAACCAAAAGAGAAGAAAAATAGTTAGAAAAATACATGATCCTAATGATGCAAATGACTAATGCAACACATACAAAATGAAATTAATAGGCCGGCTACTAGCATGGCATGTGAGTCAATTCAAGTCATGCAAGAAAACATGTATTCAAGTAGGGAATTTGAAATTGACATTGACATTTGATTACTATGATGAACTGAACCCTTATTCATGCAAAACAAATGGATGTGAGTCATGGAGAATGCTAAGGAAAATATGATACAACCACGATAAGAGGATAAATAAAGGGAGAAAGAAATGGGAGTTAGAGGACATATACAAATTATTACATATTTGCCCTCGCACAGGAGGGTCCAAAGTGTCCAAGTGTCCAAATCAACTACTTATTACAAATCCAAATGAATAATTATCTAATTTATTACAACAATAATATGACAACAATAATATATTAAGAATGAACAAGGATCCCACACATGCTGACAAAGACAGCCCTCAGAAATTGCTCTATCTGCCTCCTAAGAAACTGTTTTGTTTCACCCTCAACCACTACTCTCTGTTTCAAAAAAAGTGCTTTGTTTACCAAACTTTAGAGCCCAGCTGGCCCATAATGACGCCCGGACGGGCCTAAACAAATACGCTCGTGCCCGAAATTTTTTTTTTTTGTTGCAAAAAATAGTTTTTTTGCTCTGAGGTGAAAATAGTGCAGACCCATGCTTTCCTAAGCCATGTTTGTCCTTTCTACTCTTCTTTATCATAGAGATACTCAAGAGAGGAGCAAGTTTGGTTCTCAAACCATCAATGGTTGCAAGTTGATTGTGTGACAGTTTTAGACACATTAGGATAAAATTTAATGAATGCAATGAAAGACAAACTACACCTCCTTCTATCATGAAATTAATTCAAGAAGGGAGGTCGACACGACTCAAGAATCATCAAACATCACGAATTAGTATGTTATGACTCTAGAAGCAACGAATTCGGTCTCCAACCAATTTTATTAGCTCTTTATGTTGGTTTTAATCCAATTTTAAGCCAATTTCATTAGCCTTTTTTATCTTACCTCTCTATTTCTTATCTTTTATTCCATTTTGTCCAAAAGCAATAAAGATGAACAAGCATCGACTTAACTTGAGAAATGGGCCTTTCAAGCCCTTTTCTTCGAAGGAAATTACAAAGGATGAGTCAAACTCATTTACGAGCAATAAGGGATTCGGAGTTAAACCCAAGAGAGGGCGATAATGACTCTAAATCCAAACCCGATAATAAGTTATAATGAACCCTTCCTTTGTGATTTCCAAGAAAGTTAGTCTCTTAGAAGTAAATACACCAGTGATAAAGAGGAATGACAAACAAGAGGTTGTGTTTAACATGAGAGAGATGTAATGTCCTGGTAATAAACTTTTGAAGAGATTAAACCATTAAGCATGGAAGGTCTCTTTCTTATGCTTGAACAATAACCTTTTGTTAAATGCAACTCTTTAATAAAAAAAAAAAAAACAAAGAATGGAGGGAGGTTGCAGAGATGATTACACAAAGTTGATTATTACAAAAGTGGGACTCTTTGTGTGAAAACTAGGTAAAGAAAGCTATCAACTCAAATGAATTGGTGTTTAAGGTCAAAACAACCAAATCCATGAGGACTTACAACACCACAAACATAATATTCAAAGCATAAACTATTTAAATGAATTGAAAGCTCCTAAAATGTAAAAAAATAGTATCTAAAACCATGCTAAAAATGAGTACAAAAGATAGCTAAAAAAAAGAGGATACAAAGCTAGTAAGCAAACTTAAGGAGGGGTGGCCAACCCCTCCACTTTGGGACTTCTAAATCACATTTTTCAGCCTTTTAAAACTCTGAATATTAGTATTTAAACCAAAGAAATGAGTGGGAAAACAAAGGGTATGAGCTATGGGATAAGGTTAAAGGAAGGGTAATTAGCCCCTCCACTTTTGGTAGCTCTTTAACCCCAAGTTTCAGCACTTGGAATTGATCCAAAATAATATGAAAACACAAGAAAAAGATAGATAAAGATTGAAATGAAAGCAAGGAACAAGTTGGCAAGCTTATACGTCTTGAAGAGAGAATGCTAACCAAACTAGATCCTAAGGCACTCTCAAGTTTGAATTATGGTGCCAAAGTCTCAACCAAAACTCCAAGTCCAAGCCCTAATGGTTTATATATATAGTTCAAGAATGATATGATAGCACAAAGGTGACTTGCAAGAGAGGAAGGATCTCTTAAAGGTCTTTTAACTCTTTGAAAATTTTCTAACCCTCAAAACAAAGGTTTGAGCTCGTGTTTATAGAATTTGAGGTAAATAGGTCATAAACATCTTCAAAAATAGACAGCTGTCAGATTCCAGCCAAGAACAGTGTTTATCGCTCAAAAGGCACGGTCGGTTCCCAATGGCCATGGTCCGGCCCAAATGAGGCACGGCCTGGCCCCAATGTGGTTCCCCTATCTCTCAGTTCAATGTAGGTTGGCACAGTGCTCAAAAATGAGTTTCTGAGGTAAAAACACCTTGGGTATGGCAGGTTGGGATTGTTTAGATCTCGAATTCGGATTGCTTTGTTAAGAATTCAAACCACTTACACAATGTAACCTTCATCATCGAGTGCTTAGAATAAAGCACCCAAATCTTACAGGCGGTAAAAAATGGGGTGTTTATAAATAGAAACCTCCATGCCTGTAAAATGCACAAAAATCTTAGTATTCCACCGACACCTTTTAACCGAAAAGCATCACTCCCAAATGGAACACAAACCCCCAAAAAACCAACACAACAGCGTACAGGCTCCAAAAAAAAAAAAAAAAAAATCAAAATCAAAATAACCCACACCCTAGAAACAAAAAAACTGCCCCTTAAATAACATTTACCTCGTCGCATAAAATCGCAGAACAGCCACCGACACCAAAACACAACAAGCAATCCAAATAGACTTCCACCAATCTAGAAAAATGGTTACTACGTTACAAGAAAAACAACATCAACAATTGTAAAACAACCCGCAGTATATCACTCTACACAACCCACACATACAAAGGGAAATGTAAAACATTACCCCTAATATCATTACCACACATCAGCAAAAATAAATCACACCAAATCCTACATAAAGGTAAATATGTAAACTCCACTCATGCCAAATCACAAGAAAATATTCTTTGCCAATTAAATAGGATCAAATGGTTCATAAGAAAAAATACAGGACTAAATGGATCAACATTCCCCAAATTGGGATTTACCGAAAATTTTTCCTAACATTAAATACATATTAATAAGTTAAAATTACAATAATACTAAATTTTATGTGTAAGGGAAATTTACTATTCAAAAGGAGTTTTGAAAAATTATTATCCAATAGTGAAAGAGTTTATTAATATTTATAAAAATTATGACTCTTTTGTTAAAAAAAAAATAAAAATCTGACACACCGCTTATGTGTAATTCTCCCATAATAAAACTTAATAAATTTTCAAAAGTTGTTTGGTTTTTTTTTTTTTCCAGAAAATATAAATTAGTTCAACTAAAACAAATATTAAGCAATATTTTTTAATTAAATTTTTTTTTGGTGAAAAAAATACACTCAAATAAAAACAATGGTATTTTTAGGATAAATTACAAATATATCTTTTGAGATTTACTTAAAATATCGATTGTTTCATGTCATTTGAAAAATTACAAATATCCACTTGTTGAACTTTTTTATTTGAGAAAATTAACTAAAAAAATAAAATTTATAATTGCTCTCCTATACAATAGTAAAATTACCTAAATTATTAATTGAAATAAATTTATAACATCATTAAAAATTATTAATTAATTTGATGATTTATTAATAAAATATATCATTTTTAATGAAATTAAAATTTTCATGGGGTGATATAATTTCTAAAACCATTGGAAAAATTGTAATTTTAGCAAATTTTAGAGAGTATTTATAATTTACACATATTTTACTGTTATACCAATTATTTTTTATTTAAAAAAACAAAAACAAAAAAAGGAAAAAAAAAATTACAAAAATGGTTGGTATTTACCAGGTGAGATGCTTGAAAGTCAAAAGCTCAAACAATAATGGTGGGCCCAAAATACAGAGGTGTCATGCCAATTCAGTCGAGCAGCTCTGTATTAACAATTTAGTAGTGATAAATACAAGCATTAATTAGTAATACTAATTATGATATTATTATTGATATTATTCATCAATTATATTATAAATATTAATTTTTTTTTAAATTATATCACATTATTAATTGATATATTAATTAATATACTAATTTATACATATAACATAATTTTTAACAATTTTGAAAGTCATGTACAGTGGTGGGCCCGAAATACATAGCTGGCATTCCAACTCAGTCCTCAACAATTCTTTCGGCCAATCAATAATATTACAAATTTAAAATTATTTATTTAAAAATAATAATTAATTATTTAAATTCATTTCACTTATAAACCTTATATTTTATTAATTTAATCTCCCCTGTAAATGCTTACACCTCATTTCCTAAGTGACTTTTTTAATCAAAAAATTATTAAAAAAATCAAAAAAATTAACAACTTATACTAAAAATTTAAAGATTCTATTTTCTCTCTAATTTTTACACATTTTTTCATAAAAAATCAAAAAATTATTCTAAATATACTAAATTTTTTTACATCGTATTTTAACTAAAAAAAAATCAAAAAATTACTTTAACAAGCTTATTTCCAAACATGACCTTATTCTGAGTAAGGGGTTGTTTGGGGTGTCATAAATAAGTGCACTTTTTGGACTAAAAATTGAGGAAAAAAATATGGATGTTTGGGTTAACTTTTTAACTTTTAATAAAAAAATGTGTATTAAAAAATTCTATAAATTAGTGTATAGAGAAAAATTAGGATTGAGAGTTGTACAGTTGTAATTTTTAACTTTTGATGAATAGTGATAACTTTTTAATTTTTTGAATAACCTTTTAACTTTTTAATTTTTTGACAACTTGTCAAACTTGACCTAAATCTTAAATCCTAATTTTGGGATCCGGACTTTTCCTCAACCAATTAGTTAGGATCCGGAGCAGCTCTGTATTAATAATTTTAAAAGTCAGAAGCTTGTACAGTGGCAGGCTCTAAATGCACAGGTATCATGCCAACTCAAGCTTATTTTGAGGATATAGTTAAAAGTAATTTTTTAATTTTTTTAAATTACGTCTCCACTTTATTTTTTTATATATATATTTTTTTCTAAAAAATTAAAATTTACTTTTAACTTACTTTTTAAGTCAAATCTCAGTCATTGCTAACACCCTTCAGTCAATTAGTTGGGATCCATAACACCACTGTTTTGAATCACACTCCAATCCAACTCAAGAAGCATAACTCTTCGTTTAAATAGCATGTACGAACAATAAATAAAAACAGCCAAAATGTTAATTTATAAAAATTAATTTATGAAAATCTTAAAAATAGCCAAAATGTGAATAAGAATACATACAATTTTTATAGAAAATTATAAATTAGTTTTATTAAATTAAAAACTATCATACAAAACAAAAAAAAAATTAAAAAGAAAAATTACAACAACACAGCACCAAACAAGAAACGCTACTGAAAAACACTACTGAAACTATAACAACAAACTACTAAATTCGCTAAAAAAAAAATACATACATTAATTGTTTAATTTTCCAGAGGTAAAACTATTTGAGATTGAACATATTTGAAATTGATTTTTTTTTTTTACTGTTTTTTAAAATTTTTATAAAAATATGTTTAGAAAAATAAAAATAATGATTTGATAATTTGTGGTAGCATTTTAGCTAAAAATTTTGAGTAAAGTTAAGAACACTAACTGGTATACTAACTAACGCATCAATTATATATAATATTAAGTAGGACTTATGTAAAGTGATGAAATCCATATATGTGTCTTATGTCTTAATTAAAGTGTTAGTGAGTATAAAAATTAGTTTTTGTACATTATTCAAAAATTCTACCTCCAAAAAATGCCTAAATAAATAAAAAGCTATCAAAAGCCATTTAAATTGTTACCATCTTTGAAATATAATAATTGTTATAGAGAATAAACACGGAAATTGAATGAAATGAAAAATGGTTTACGATCCAATTAGGGAAGGTAACAATAATTATTAGCAATGAAAAAATAGAACACATATGGTGTGATTTTACAACACTGTCCATTTTCAACATTAGCATTGATTATAGGGGAATTGTATGTTACATACCCTCTTGTTTATAATTTTTGTATCAATGGTTATGATTTATTATATTATTAGTTATAACACATTATAATATTAATTATAATATTTTTTTAATTATGATTTAAGAATTGTTTGGTTATACATCATATGATGCTTGGTTATAACTCAATTTTATTTTATTTTTAAGCTATAATTCCCATATTAAGTTATATCATTTGTAATAATCAAACTTACAAACATCATAATTTTGAGGGTGTATACCATGATATTACCCTTGATTATAGAGAGTATGGTTCCATTTAACAAGTAATTAAAATAGTGCACGAGTGTGAAATAAACTTCACTCATATAATCCTGTTAATCAAGCTTGCGCTTCTCCAAACGTCGTCGTATCACTTGAAAACACAAACGTGAGCTAGTCGGCGGTTGTATGCCAGAAACCCCTCTGATGCCTAAACCAGAAAATAAAGTAAGGATACTAAAGCTCTGTCAATTCAGGAGTAAGAATTGCAATACTGGATATTAGGGTTTGCTTTAAGCTTTTGTAGATTCCGCATGGCACGATCCTAGTATGACTTTAACTCTCCTTTGTAGAGTCCTCATAGGAATTACATTCCTAAAGGATAATGCTTATCCTTTAACATCCTGATCACTGCTAGCCAAGTAAGATGACACAACTTTTTATTCGGTTTTCACCATGTAACCAGACTACTCTTGCTTTGTCCGCCACTAGTTTAGCAGTGCAACGCGTAGCGTCGTGCAAAGCTTGTACGATGCGCTATCATGCTGACATTAAGCAGCTCTTCTCCTAGCTCGGTCAAACCCCTATCTCTATTTGTTTGACTGTCTTCTTTATAGCTCGATCAAGGCATTAACTGCCATTCTAAGGCTGCTCGGTTCAAGATCATAAGCAGTTACTAGTGTTCGGCCCAGACACTGTTATCTTCAAGACATAGCTCGGCCCACTGTGTGGCCCAAGCCTTAAAGACACTTCCAACTAGCTCGGCCCAATTTGGCTACTCAAATTACCCTCTCAATTGCTCCTTAATACCATTTGCATCGAATGATTGGGATTACTCTCTAGAACCAAGCTTTGTTACTTCTTCCTACGGAGCTAATCAAGCTGCTTGGTCACGAAACTCGCTCAGTCTACAGTGGTCTCATCAGCCATACAACACATTTACCAACTACTCTGACACGTTTGACACATCGTCCTTCTTGGGACACGTGGTGCCGGTACGCTTGCTCCAGCCTTCACGCATCCTTCTCCAAAATTTGAATCTTTCTACTTTCCAAGTATATATAGCCCATACATACAAGGCGTATATCTTTATTGTTCATGTTCTTCAGTGAAAAACCCTTGAAACCATAGTGCTCACACCTTTGAATTCCTGCATTTCTGTCTCAGATCAGCACGATTTCACAGCAGCGACATATTTAACGTCATCTCTGGAGCTTTGTTGATGATTGGAACCCGACTTAGCATCCCAAAAGGTAAGCCTTTCATTCATTTGCAGTATTTCTTCCATAACTACAGATATTGTTCTTCCTGTTCTTGGCATTTTTTCTGTTATTTTGGTATCTTTTGCTCACTTTTGCCCATAAACCATGTTAAAACATTTATAATTGATGGAATCTGAGCAAAATTAGCCTTGGAGTTAGATTAAGCCTCTACAGGCCCCTTAGCCTGCTATTCTCTGCGATGGATGGGCCGTTCTAGGAAAAACAAGTAAAAAATCACGAGTTTGATCCAAAATTACACTGGAACCAAGCAAACATCCTGTTTGTAATGCTCTTAGGGAAACCCACCGAGCTAAGAGACATTATGTATAACCTGAACCAGGCTAAAACATTGTCCCTTAGTTCAACAAAGCTAAAAAGCGTTGTTGACAACCTGAACTGGGCTAAGACCTTGCCTTCAGTCCAGTCAAGCTAAACCCTTGCTCGCTTATTCCTGCCAAACTAAGTCCTTGTTCGTATTTTGGAGCCGAGCTAAAACATTGTTCAACCTCACAATTCCTTTTGAGCATAACATAATTCCTTTTCGACCGTGCAGACTCAACTAGGCTTTGTCAGGCACACCTTCACAATTGCCCCTTGGCAACGCCATTTGGTTGAACAAAAACACACCGAATTGCTTACAAACAACTCACATGGGCAAGTATCGCTTCATGGTGAGCTCCCCAAGCACCATAGTTGAGTTCCGTAGGGACTACAATATTCCAGACGATGTACACTTCACATTAGCCGAGCCAAACACAATACCTTGGGGTAAGACCGGATTCTACCCTTTTACTATGCTGTCCATAATAGAGGGTGGCCTACATTTCCTAGGCCAACCCCTAATTTGCGAATTCCTGATGCAGACAAGGCTTTACCCAAACCAGCTTTCCACCAACACATATAGGATAACAAACGGTATAGCTAAGCTAAACCGTTGCCTAGGCCTAAATTTAGGACTACCAAAGATATTCCAACAATATTCACTTGGTTAGACAAACAACGGTTGGTGCTATTATTTGAAAGTGAAAAGGGGCCGTAAAAAGATCGTCAAGAGGACGCCGGACAAAGACTTGTATAATGATGACTTCCTTTGGGTCTCTGGCAACTATGAAGACTAAGAGGTTCTAGTGTTGGGCTATGATATTAACCATAATAAAGGGACGGCCGGTATGCGTAGCACGACTTTTACTTTTTATAATGATCGTATTGTAGCCTTATATCTCTCTGAACTAACCGTTGTTGATGTTTTTCTTTGCAGATCTGAACCTTTTAAGGGAGAATTATGTGTACGCAAACTAGGACACTCTCCGTGCCGCACTAAGATATAAAAAAAGAGGATTGGACTGGCCTACTCAACTTCGAGACGACTTATCGATACAGCGGCAAGCGAAGAAGGAAAGCTATTGAGTTTCTCCTTGAGCCCTCGCCAGAACTTGATCCTTCCTTGCCTCAAATCAACCCCATCCCCTTAATCAAAGAATAAGATATGGCCAAGATAAGAGCACTCCGAGCCCTTATCATCGAGCAAACCTTGTCAGCACTTACTGATACTCAGACCGAGCCGTGTTCTACCAAGCATAAGAGGGGACAGTTGTTGCCTTACCAACGGCTAGTGTTTCTTCATCTTAGCCCAGCAAAAGGGCCTTAATAAATCCTACTAAGCAACGGCTGGTGGACGAAGAAGAGATCGAGTAGTGGGATGTCGAGCTGTTCGACTTGGAGACTCCTCTAGAGGGGAGCCGTACTGAATAGGCTAACCCTTTTACCCCCCTAGTGTGGGTACCAGCGTTGATCTACAAGGGCCAAACTATGACTACATCTAACTCGATTTGTACGACAAGGACCACCAGTTGGCCTTCAACCTGGCTAAGAGTCTCTGTCTTCCTACCGATATGAAAAATCATGAGCAACTAACCGAGCTAAAGGCTATCAGGTCGGTTACCAAGTCCCTAGTTTTGGTGAGTGTTAAATCTTTGGTTGTTCTCTTTTCTTTTTTATTTGCTCGGTCTTCCTAATATCTAGTGTGCTTTGCAAGCCATGCAAAAAAAATCAAGTGGCACGTCAACGCGTTTTGGACTTGAGGAAGGCTGCCAAACTAGCCATTACTGACAATACTGCCAAGGATGCCAAGCTGAAAGAACTTAAGGGAAAGCTAGCTGAGATAAGCACCGAGCGAGATTAGTTGGCCAAGTAGGTTCATACGATTGATGCTCACAAACAGAAGGCTTTAGTTGATAAGAAGAATAGATTTGCACGAGTTGCAGAAGCTCAAAAATGTGCAGGACATCGAGATCAAGGCATTAGAAAAGAAGATAGAGGATGCCAAGGACCGAGGTTATACTGAAGGTGAGAAAGCCTATGTTAAACAATGTGAGGCCACCAAGGATATCTTCTTCAAGTGTGGCTGGAAGGTGGTAGCAGAAAAGCTCTGTCAGCCCACTGATTCTGAGGCCTTCCTGAATCCACCTCCACATTTCATTCCAAGTTACATGGCAGCATATGACATCACCGTGCAATAAAAACTACTTGAGGCGGAGGAGGATAACCCGGCGCCCAATACCTCTCTAGCCTTGACAGCTACTAACCCAACGTGGCAGCCAAATCCCATAGCTAGGCCAAAAATTGTCAGCTAGACCCAGCCGGGCATCGCCGCCAAAGAAGATGTCACCGATCTAACCGTTGAAGGTGGTGCTAATGTCGTACTGGCTGAGGGTGAAACTGGCACCATAACCGATCTAGATGATCTTGTGATTTGACCATTGTATGGCTTGTTTTTGTTGCTTTTCTTTTTCTTCGTTTCATCTTTTGTTTGTAACTAGGCTATTTGCCCCTCTTCTGTAATTAACTTCTGCATTAATGAAATTGTACAACTTTCTGCTCGCCTAGTTTGTTTTATGTTTCAATTAAGCCTAAGTGCCCTTTTTGTCAAGCTAACCAGCTTGCTCAGAGATTTTTGGAAGTTGGTCAATCTTGCCAACCTACTTTACCGAGCAAAGATTTTTAAAAAGTTGATCAATCTTGCCAACCTACTTTGCCGAGCTAACCAGTTGGGCAAAGATTTTCAAAAATTTTATCAATCCTGCCAACTTACTTTGTTGAGCTAATCATCCGAGCAAAGATTTTCAAAAAGTTGGTCAATCCTGCCAACCTACTTTGCCGAGCTAGCAAACTAGTCAAAGATTTTCAAAAAGTTTGTCAATCTTGCCAACCTACTCTGTTGAGTTAACCAGTTGGGCAAAGATTTTGAAAAAGTTTAGACCGAAGTAATACAAGTAAAACTACAAGGAAAAGTTTGAAAAGAAGACTGACTACTTGTTTTATTAATGTCGAGCAAAAAGATGAAAAAAATTACAAGTGCCAAAGCTAAAAATAAAACAACTTCAACTTAGCTTCCATGGTCTTGGAATAGCTTAGCCATCTACATCTTCTAAGCTGTAAGCTCCCTTTCCAACTAGCCCCACTACTTTGTATGATCATTCCTAATTAGGTCCCAATTTGCCATCACCAGGTACCAAAGTGTTCCCGATGACTTTGCGTAAAACCTAATCTCCCATCTTGAATTGCCTTAGGTGCACTGCCTTGTTGTACTTTTTGGGTAACTCTTGCTGATATGAAGCAATGTGAATCAGAGCCCCCTCTCTTCGTTCTTCTGCAAGATCGAGTTCCAAGGTTATTGCTTCTCTATTCAAATTTGGGTCTAAGTTCTCACTTCTGATAGTGGGAAGGCCAACTTCCAAAGGGATGACTACTTTCATGCCATAGGCTAGGGCAAATGGTGTTTCCCCTGTTGACCATCTTGGGGTAGTTTGGTAGGCCCATAGGACGTAGAGGAGTTCTACAACAAACTTTCCTTTTGCCTTTTCTAGCCTTTTCTTCAAGCCATCTAAGATCACTTTGTTTGATCCTTCGGTCTGACCGTTGGTTTGCGGGTTGGCCTGGGTGGAATTGTAGAACTCTATCTTGTACTCTTCACAGAAGCCTCTGAATATCCTCCCATCAAACTAGGTGTTGTTGTCTAATATCAAGGCCTTTGGAACTCCAAACCATGTGATAATGTTCTGGCAGACAAACTTTTTGACGTCTTTCTTCTTGATGGAAGCAAGCGCTTCTACTTCTATCCACTTTGTGAAGTAATTAGTTGCCACAATAAGGAACTTCTTGTTGCCCGGTGTGGTTGGTAGTGGTCCCACTATATCTAAACCCCACATCGTAAAAAGCCAAGGACTGGTTAGAGGCAAGAGTTCCCTGGCCGGTTGGTGGATTTGGTGCGCAAACTTCTCGCACTTTTCACATTTTGCTGACATACTTCTCCGCATCTGCCTACATACACGGCCACCAATATACTTGTGAGATAGCCCGGTAGGCCAATGATCTTCCTCCTTAATGACTTCTATAGATTCCTTCATGAATTTTATATAGGAAAGCCTCAACCTTGCTAGAGTGCACACACTTCAAGTAAGGCCCTGTCAATGACTTTTTATACAGTGCCAAAGATAGGGATAACCAAAAACGCTGTAACTTTGCTCGAATTTTATTTGCTTCCTTCATGTCTTTTGGCAAAATCATGTCCTTCAAGAAAGTGATGATGGGGTCCATCCAAGAAGGTCCTAGCTTCGCGCACAATACTTCCGCCGCTTCAAGTTCTTCAATACTTGGCCTTGGCAGAAAGTTGATCAACAAAGGGCTTGGAATGGAAGCGTTTGACATTGATGCGAAATTGGCCAATTCATCTACCTTGCTATTCTCATATCTCAGCCAATCTGTTCTATCCTAACAACTTCAAACTCTTGATTTCTGTTCTGACCAGCTCCTAATACTTGGCCATTATGTCGTCCTTTGATTCATAGTCGTTAGATATTTGGTTAACCACCAATTGGGAGTTATTGTATACCATTAGCTCGGTAGCCTTCATCACTGGCCAGAAGTGCTTCATACTCCGTTTCATTATTGGATGTTAGAAACCCAAGTTTGATCGCCTGCTTAACAGTCAGGCCATCTGGCGAGATAAGGACTGTGCCTAGTCCAGCTCCATGCATATTGGAAGCTCCATCTACAAAAAGCTTCCACATCTCTCCCACAAACAACTTCCAATAAGGAGATAGGTCTAACGATGTCATGGGGTCTGGACCTTCACTTATCTCTTCCAAGTCTTTGTCTATCACTTGTTCGACAATTTATTTGCTCGGTTGTCCTACCATTTCCCTTTTAGGCACATCATTGCAAATTGCGCTTAATGTTGCGCGGCTAACCTCATCACCCTTTGGCAATGTGTCATTGACCTCAATAGGTGGTGCAACCACTTCCAGGCCTAATGGCACATTGCGCGGTTCCTCCGCTTGAGGTAGTAAGTCAACTTATTACTTGGTGGTGGGGGGTTGCGCTATTCCCGCGACACTTTCCCCCCTTTGTTTAGTTTCCTCGGTCAGGTCAACCGGGCAAATAGAGTGACTTCCTGGGGTGAACTCTGCAACAAAGTTTGCTAATGTTTGGGCCTTTATTGCTGTTCTAGGTTGGAACTTGATGTCAAACTATCCTAACTCTACTACGCATTTTAGTATCCTTCCAGAGAAGTTTGCCTTTTTAAATAAGGCCTTCAAAGGAAATGCGATCAATACTACCACTGTGTGTACATGGAAGTAGTGCGACAGCTTCCTAGAGGCCATCATTAGAGCTAGGGAAAGCTTCTCTAATGGCAGGTATCTCGTTTCGATGCCCAACATTGTCTTGCTCACATAAAACCGCATTACTTGGTGGTAAGTTAATGCCACAGCTCGCATGGCATGCAACCATGCTCTTCCAAGAATGATGTTACAAGTGGATGGGACTTTCAAAACCCTGAATTCTACTTGTTTGACCATCGAGCCTACTTTGACCGGCAGAATTATTTTGCCAACCGGCCATTCAGGCATCGAATTAAAGCCTACCAAAGGGAACGTTGCTGGTGCTAAGTCTTGTCCTACAACTTCAATTTCTTGAAGGTTACATAATACATTATCTTGCACGAACTCCCCTGATCAATAAAGATCCACTTGATATCGAAATTCTTGGCGCGCAAGGTAACCACCAATACGTTGTTATGGGGATTCTGCAACCTTGCTAGGTCTCTGTTAGAGAAACAAATTACATTCTTGGCTTCTTCATCCCTTTCTTTACGGTCGGCTGAACACTTAGGGTCTGTTTGGTAATGTTTACGTTTTCAGTTCATATTTACAAAAATTTTATAAACTAGTTTTTGTTTATTTTTAGAAAAACATAAACTACAAACGCGTTTGGTAATTGACAAAATATTTTAAAAATTCTAAAAATATAAAAAAGAGTGAGAAATGGCAAGTGGTGGCAAGTGGCGGCGGAAGACGGTGGTGGAAAGTGGTGACGGTGGGTGGTGGGTAGCGGGTGGTGGTGGGTGTGTGACGGTGACGGTGACGGGTGGTGGGTGGTAGCAGGTGGGTGGTGGTGGTGGCGGGTGGTGGTGGTAGGTGTGTGGCGGATAGCGGGTGGTGGTGGTGGCGGATAGGTGGCGGGTGGTGGTGGTGGTGAGTGGGTGGGTGACAGTGGCGGGTGGTGGGTGGTAGCGAGTGGGTGGTGGTGGTGGTGGCGGGTGGTAGGTGGTGGTGGCAGGTGGGTGGCAAATGGCGGGTGGTGGTGGCGGAAGACGGTGGTGGAAAGTGGTGACGGTGGGTGGTGGGTAGCGGGTGGTGGTGGCGGGTGGTGGTGGTGGGTGACGGTGGCGGGTGGTGGGTAGTGGCGGGTGAGTGGTGGTGGTGGCGGCGGGTCGTGGGTGGTGGTGGCAAGTGAGTGGTGGGTAGGTGGCGGGTGGTGATGGGGGGTGGGTGGGTGATGGTGGCGGGTGGTGGTGGTGGTGGCAGGTGGGTGGCGGATGGTGGGTGGTCGTGGTGGTGGTGGCGGGTGGTGGTGGTGGTGGTGGTGGTGGTGGTGGTGGTGGGTGACGGTGGCGGGTGGTGGTGGTGGTGGTGGTGGCAGATGGGTGGCGGGTGGTGGTGGTGGTGGTGGTGGTGGTGGTGGTGGTGGTGGCGGGTGGTGGTGACGGGCGGTGGATGCGGGTGGTGGTGGTGGTGGTGGCGAGTGGTGGTGGTGGTGGCAGGTGGGTGGTGAGTGGTGGTGGCAGGTGGTGGTGGCAGGTGGTGGTGGGGGTTGGGTGGTGGTGGCGGAAGACGGTGGTGGAAAATGGTGACGGGTGGTGGCTAGTGTTGGGTGGTAAAAAAAAAAAAAAAAACTCAAAACTCAAAACGGAAACATGTTTTTTGAGTTTACATTTTTTGGCCAAATTTATAAACTGAGACCACTGATTTATAAATCAAAAATTTACAAACAAGTTTTTATTTGAGTTTTTAAAATTTTTGTAAATATAAACAGAAAACTGAAAACGTAAGTATTACCAAACGGCACCTTAACACTTCCCTCATGTGTTCTGCCTTTTTTTTTTTTTATCATGCCTTTAAGCTCACATACTCGCTCAGGTTCAATGATCCCATGAATCACATTTATCAAGCCTTGAGGCGGACCATCTACTAGCATGCCATCTAGCATGTTGTGGTCTTGGAGGGCTGGCTGAGCTCCCCCTTCAATGTATTGGTCCAGGTGGCCTGCTGCCACCAATTCCTTTAGATGCTGTTTCAGTGGTGTACAATCTTTAGTTCGGTGCCCAACTTCATCATGGAAGGTGAACCAATATCTTTCGTCATAGCCCTTATATACTTTCCCTAATTTGGCAGGTCACCGTACAAAAGGTTCATCGTGTATCTCACTGAGAATTCGATAGATGGGCTTCTTAAAAACTGTCGTAATGACGGTGTGAACCTTCAACGTGCTTGCTTTGGATTCTTCGTCATTTGGCAGACCACCACGGTTATCGTAGCTCAGTTTTCCCTCCTTGCCAACTGTATTTACTTTAGTTATAAACTTTTTGTCTGACATTGTTGTTGTGATGAACTTTGCCTTAGCGCAGGCATCACCCTCTTTCACCCTGATGTGTTGATGCACCAGTTCTATCAGGGCTTCCATGGTAAGGGGTGGCGTCATGGTCATGGCATCCCTTAATCTGTGCCCAACCAAGAGTTCGCGCTTGTACTGGGTAATAGCTAGGTTGGTGGGACATTTGCCTTTTTGGTTGAATGTCTCCCAATACCTATTGTTGTAGGAATTCAGCGTCTCTTTCTTGCCCATGTTAATGGCAAGCAATTGATCGACCTCTGCAGGCGTCTTGGTGTTTTTCTTAAACCTCGTGACAAACACCTCTGCGAGCTGCGCCTAAGAGGCAATGCTGCCCCCTGGTAATCTCTCGAGCCAAGTCAAGCCAAGGTCGCCAAGGCTTGATGCATACAGGATTCACATCAAGGCATCATTCCGCCTGTGTATAGCATCATCTGTCGAAAGTGGCTAAGATACATATAAGGATCTGACTTCCCGTCGTAGATCATGAACTGAGGTTGGTTAAAACCAAAAGCCAAAAGAACGTTCTCAATCGTCGAGACAAATGGTGAACTGTACAATCTTGCCAGTGCTCTGTCTACTGGCTCATAAGAAAGATACGGCATTGGCATTGCAAGACACTTACATGCGTCCTGGGAGCCAATCGTTGCAAAGCAGATATCCTTTGAGGGTCCTGCGCTTGTGCAAATTCCCTCATCTGTACCCTTTCATCCAAAACAATCTGCAAATCTTCTAATATAGGAAACTCAGTGTATTGCTAAAATGTCTGATGAGTGTGTGAGGTCGATAACTGCTCCCCTTAGTGTATGATCTTTCCGACCTTATTCTTTCAGACTTGGAGTAACGAGTTCTGGAAGTCCTTGAATGTGTATCGCCTTTCCTGAGGCTTCTACTCTCAGAGTATATGGGCGTGACATGCCTATCGTGATCTTCAGAATGATAAGGTCAAGCTCGCCCTTCGCGGATCTCTACCCCAGCCACACTCTTACCTTTCGCTTAGCATTTCAATGCCTCCATGTCTGCCGCTATTCTCTGTATCAATTCGTCTTGTTCCCTCACACAATCCTCCAGAACCTGGGTGTCAGTCCGTCGTCTTTGTCCATCTGGGCTGCTAGAGTGGCGAGGGTTCAAATTCCGCTTCTCTTGCGTACCCCTATGAAGGTTCCGTCGTTGAGGGTCTAAGTCTGCCATGGGCGAAGCAGGAGGCAAATCTTTACGCCTCTTGTTCCCTTCTGGCGTTTGGCCATTGATGGTGGATTGTGGAAAGTCTTCATTGTGAGCCATTAAAATCTACTGAAGGAAAGCTTCATCAAAAGGTAAGTTCTCTGAATTTTCCACAGACAGTGCCAATTGTACGAGCACGAAATAAACTTCCCTCATATAATTCTGTTGATCAAGCTTGTGCTCCTTCAAACGTCGTCGTATCACTTGAAAACAGAAACGTTAGCTAGTTGACGGGTGTGTGCTGGAAATCCCTCCGATGCCTAAGTCAGTAAATAGACTAAGGATGCTAAAGCACTATGAATTCGGAAGTAAGAATTGCAATACTTGAGATTAGGGTTTGGTTTGAGCTTTTGTAGAATCCAAATGGAACAATCCTAGTAGAACTCTAACTTTCCTTTGTAGAGTCCTCATAGGAAACAAATTCCTAAAAAATCATGCTTATCATTTAACACCCTCCTCACTGCTACCCAAGTGAGATAAAACAACTCTTTATTCAGTTTCCGCCGTGCAAGCGCACTACTCTTGCTCTATCCACCACTGGTTTAGCCGTGCAAAGCTTGCACGGTGCGCAACCATGCTGACATTGCACGGCTCTTCTCCTAGCTTGGTCAAACCCTTATCTCTGTCTGTTTGACCATCTTCCTTATAGCTCAGTCAAGGCATTGACCGTCATTTTGAGGATACTCGGTTCAAGAACATGGGCACTTGCTAGCCCGATCAAACATCTTTGACCGGCCTAGCCACTGCTCAGCCCAGACACTGTTATCTTCAAGACATAGCTCAACTTACTATGCGACCCAAGCCTTGAAGACACTTCTAACAAGCTCGGCCCAATTTGGCTACACAAATTACCTTATCAAATAGTTTATTTTATTTTATTTTAAAAAAAGTCAAAAATTTCACCCAAAAAATTAAAGATTTTTTCACTTTATATTTTAGGGAAAATTATTTATAATCCTATTTGGAAGACTTGTTTCATGTGAAGTCCTATGAATATTCTTTTATAGTTTGAAGTCTTATTTAAATAGGAATGTGTTCCATAAGGTCCTATGAGTTGTAAATGAATGATATTAGTGTACTATTATACCCCTAATTTGTTTCCATATTGTACTTTATTTTTTCACTTATCATATCATATTTCGGAAGGCTTTTAGAAAAGACAAGTCTACAGGCAACGACTGTGTGAGTTTTTTTTGCCTTGATCGTGAGATTCCAGTGCATTTTCAAAATGTTGCTTAAATGGATGTAGATATGGTTGATAATATGATGAAGTTTGAGGGTTGTGTGTTCATTCCTTCAACAGATTTCGACTCCAATCGGTTGAGGAAAAGAGGTTTTTTTTTTTTTTTTGTAGAAGTATGTTGTTGTTTGTTGAAATATGGATTGTTCATCTTTAATAGGGCATTGACAATTTATTACACTCATTGATAGGCACACTTTGGCCAATGTTCTGATTGAATGTGTGTATTTGACATTGTGATGGTTGATGCGTTTTGATATGTTCAATGTGTGAGGTGGTGTGTATGGGTTCAAGGGTTGGGTTGGGGGTATTTGGTTTTGGTTGTTAACTTGATGCTGAATGTGAACCACGTCGTAGGATGAAAATTGTACATTGGAACATGGATGATTGTGTTACGATGCATGTTACATTTAGTGTGTAATATTAATCTACATATACCATGTAGTAGATGACATTTGTGTGTTTGTTCGGTCGTATATGTGTTTGAATATGTATTGTGTCTTTGTTGTAATCAGTGTTTATATACATGTCACAATACGTTGAGCAAAATTATTGGGGATTTGGGTTTATAATTGAAGGTGGATTAAATCCCATCGCTCGATGTTGAAGTTACGATGGGTTGGAGGTGATGGTGGTTTAATACATGGGTTGGGTTGGGATGTTACATGTTACATTTGGGAAGTTACATTATTCATAATTCAATGGTGGAGTATTGGAATGTCACATTGGGTTTAGGATGAGAAGCATACGGGAATGTCACGGTAGGTTTGGGATGTTACATGTTACATTTACGTTAGATTTAGGATGAGAAGCATATGAGAATGTCACGTTGGGTTTGAGAGTGTCATATTGGGTTTGGAATGTTACATGTTCCATTATGTTTTGAATTTCAAATTTCCAATCATATAGATATGATCACAATTTATGGTAACATTGGATTTTTCATATATGGTATTGCCATTAATCAAGTTATTTTGAATTTCAGAAACATATAGGAATGCCACGTTGAGTTTGGGAGTGTTACATTGGGTTTGGGATGTAACATATTATATTTACATTTTGAATTTCAAATTTTCAACCAATAGATATGATCACAGTCTATGGTAACATTGGATTTCTCATATATGGTATTGCCATTAATCAAGTTATTTTGAATTTCAAAAACATATGGAATGTCATGTTGGGTTTGAGAATGTCACATTGGATTTGGGATGTTACATGTTACATTTATGCTTTGAATTTCGAATTTCCAATCATATAAGTGCTCGTTTGGCAATGATTTTTTTAGTTGACTTTTTGACTTTTTTGACTTTTTTAGTCTGAGATTTTTTTAGTTGTTTGGTATTCTTGTTTGGCTTTTTTGATTTTTTGGCTTTAGAATTGTGTATTTTTTTTTGTCTTTTTGTGATTTTTTAGCACAACATGAAAACCAAATGACTCCTAAATATGATCACAATCTATGGTAACATTAGATTTTTCATATATGGTATTGCCATTAATTATGGTATTTTGAATTTTAAATTTCTAACCATATAGTGATCACAATTTATGATAATATTGAATTTCCTATATATAGTATTATCATTAATTATGTTATTAATTAATTAAGATTGGTGGTAGATGTGTCCACAAGAAAATTACAGGACCTATTGGGTTATAAGTTTTTTTTATAGGACTATATCTTGTATAAGTCTTCGAAATAGGACTTATAAATAATTTACCAAATATTTTAACCAAAAAGTTTTTTTTTTTTCCCAAATGAACCCTAAATGATATAAAAGCTCCTTAGCTTTGCATCTTCTTGTTTTTTCTTTTTATTTATTTATTTATTTATTTATTTATTTTTGTAGAAGTATGTTGTTGTTTGTTGAAATATGGATTGTTCATCTTTAATAGGGCATTGACAATTTATTACACTCATTGATAGACACACTTTGGCCAATGTTCTGATTGAATGTGTGTATTTGACATTGTGATGGTTGATGCGTTTTGATATGTTCAATGTGTGAGGTGGTGTATATGGGTTCAAGGGTTGGGTTGGGGGTATTTGGTTTTGGTTGTTAACTTGATGCTGAATGTGAACCACGTCGTAAGATGAAAATTGTACATTGGAACATGGATGATTGTGTTACGATGCATGTTACATTTAGTGTGTAATATTAATCCACATATACCATGTAGTAGATGACATTTGTGTGTTTGTTCGGTTGTATATGTGTTTGAATATGTATTGTGTCTTTGTTGTAATCAGTGTTTATATACATGTCACAGTACGTTGAGCAAAATTATTGGGGATTTGGGTTTATAATTGAAGGTGGATTGAATCCCATCGCTCGATGTTGAAGTTACGATGGGTTGGAGGTGATGGTGGTTCAATACATGGGTTGGGTTGGGATGTTACATGTTACATTTGGGAAGTTACATTATTCATAATTCAATGGTGGAGTATTGGAATGTCACATTGGGTTTAGGATGAGAAGCATACGGGAATGTCACGGTAGGTTTGGGATATTACATGTTACATTTACGTTAGATTTAGGATGAGAAGCATATGAGAATGTCACGTTGGGTTTGAGAGTGTCATATTGGGTTTGGAATGTTATGTTACATTTATGTTTTGAATTTCAAATTTCCAATCATATAGATATGATCACAATTTATGGTAACATTGGATTTCTCATATATGGTATTGCCATTAATCAAGTTATTTTGAATTTCAGAAACATATAGGAATGCCACGTTGAGTTTGGGAATGTTACATTGGGTTTGGGATGTAACATGTTATATTTACATTTTGAATTTCAAATTTTCAACCAATAGATATGATCACAATCTATGGTAACATTGGATTTCTCATATATGGTATTGCCATTAATCAAGTTATTTTGAATTTCAAAAACATATGGGAATGTCATGTTGGGTTTGAGAATGTCACATTGGATTTGGGATGTTACATGTTACATTTATGCTTTGAATTTCGAATTTCCAATCATATAAGTGCTCGTTTGGCAATGATTTTTTTAGTTGACTTTTTGACTTTTTTTGACTTTTTTAGTCTGAGATTTTTTTAGTTGTTTGATATTCTTGTTTGGCTTTTTTGATATTTTGGCTTTAGAATTGTGTATTTTTTTTTTTTGTCTTTTTGTGATTTTTTAGCACAACATGAAAACCAAATGACTCCTAAATATGATCACAATCTATGGTAACATTGGATTTTTCATATATGGTATTGCCATTAATTATGATATTTTGAATTTTAAATTTCTAACCATATAGTGATCACAATTTATGATAATATTGAATTTCCTATATATAGTATTATCATTAATTATGTTATTAATTAATTAAGATTGGTAGTAGATGTGTCCACAAGAAAATTACAGGACCTATTGGGTTATAAGTTTTTTTTATAAGACCATATCTTGTATAAGTCTTCGAAATAGGACTTATAAATAATTTACCAAATATTTTAACCAAAAAGTTTTTTTTTTTTTTTTTTTTTTTTTTTTTCTTTTTTTCTTTTCCCAAATGAACCCTAAATGATATAAAAGCTCCTTAGCTTTGCATCTTCTTCTTCTTTTTTTTTTTTTTTCTTTTTTTAAATTAAGCCTATAATAAATTTTCATTTCATTTAATTAAGTCCTTCTAACTTCTGAAATTGATGTAATTGTTATTCTATTACATTTTTTTTTATCTTATTTTGACAAATTGGTTAAAAGTCTTTTTTTTATTTTTTTGGCTTTTTGACTTTTTTTTGGGCCATATCACTTTTTTGTTTTTTTGCACGTTTTTTTGAAAAAAAAAACTAAAAGAAGTCAAAAAAATTAACTTTTAACCTATTTCTCAAAATAGGCTTGGTAAGTGCTTAAGTATATTCCTTGAATCAAGTCCATGTAATATATTTAACATAAAAAATTGGATGGAACGTAACAGAACTACATGAATCAATTTGCAAACTCAGAGGATATAATCAAACAAAAATTCTCTAAGGGCTTAATTGAAAAAAGAGTAAAGTTGAAGGACTTTTGGCATAATTTACTCATAAATATCTATATATAGAGAGAGATAGGTATTCACACACCCTACACTTATCATTTCTCAAACCAAATAAAAACAAAGAGAAGGAAGACGAAAATGAAAATCCACATTATTAGCTATGGCCTTGTGTTTTTTGCTCTCATGTTGGTTTTCTCCTCTATGGTTTCAGGAATTTTTCTAGAGAAAGTCCATGTCTATCTCACCAACCAGCTTGAGCCCGGAAAGATTTTGAATGTTCATTGTAAGTCAAAAGATGATGATCTCGGACCCCACCAACTCTCTTTCAACCAGACCTATGAATGGACCTTCCACAATAACTTCTTTGATACAACCCTATTCTGGTGTGAGATGGCTTGGCAGAAAACACCTGACATACAAGTGTCGAGCAGTTTCAACATATATAAGGGCAAAAGAGATCAGACACGATGTGGTAAAAGATGCCCTTGGCTCATTGAAGAGACCGGCTTGTATTCCTATAATGATGATCTGGGTTTCTGGGAAAATCTCTATAATTGGCCTTAGTGTCACCGTGTCCGTGTCGATTTGTGTGTACATCAAAACTATGTAGTGTGAGGTGTTTAGGTTCTTGATTTGCACTATGTAATGACACCACATTGCAAGTTGGATGAAATTTTAAAATAAATGATTTAGGTGGTCTTTGATGATTTAATCTCACACTTAAAATTAAATGTATTAAATGAAAATCAATTAAGATTGTTTGATAATCACAAATAGTATCACTTAAAAATTTAAGTAGTTCTTAAAATATAAGGTAAAAATAAATAAATTAAGTAATAGAAAATTTACTTAATTTTAAATGAATTTATAAATATTTATATATAAGTATTAACATACATTGTTATAACTCTACAGCATTCGCTATCACCATCACTACCACTATCGTCGCTGCCTCCACGACCGCTATCACCACCACCATCCACCACCCTTCCATAACTACACCTTCATTACTATTGGCATTGTTATCCTAAACACCACCATCATTTTACTACCATAATTGCCACTATCATTACTCCTACTACTATAACAACTACTACAACCTTTCATATCCACAGCCATTGCCACCGTGACCATAATCACTACCATAATTTCACCTTCACAATAACCACCGTCATTCCACCACCACAATAATCACCATCATTACACCACCGCCACCACTCCCTTTTCATAACCATTACATTACCCCTTCATTATCACAACCACTATATATTTCTCTATATGCACCACCATTATTATTGGAGCTATAGGCACAATTGTTGCCTCCATCACCACTACTACTAACTCGCTATCACAATATAGAATTAAAACATATAATTTTAAAATAATTTTAAATTTAATATTATACATATCAAACAACTTATTTTAGTTCAATATTTAAATTTTTACCAATTACTTTTTTAATTTAAAAAATTCAACATTCAATTTTCAGTATTTAATTTTTAATTTTATCAAATAGCACCTTAATCTCTCTTATTATGATTGTGTTAGGGTGGTTAATAGCAATCAATATTGTATCTTGAAGCACAATCTGACCTTGTTTATATCCTTCCTTCTAAAACACTTACAATCATCCATATGTCTTGAGATTTTTGTATTTTAAAAATTTTACATGATTTAATAATTGGTTGCGAGTACTTTGAGATAATAGGACATAACAATTTAGGAACATAAGCATTGTATTTGTTTGAATTTTCATAATTTTTTTTTCTAAAAAAAAAATTTGTTTGACAAAATTAAAAATCAAAAGAATATTATCCAATTTGCAAATCTTATTTTCACTCCAAAAAAGAAGAAAATATCTTAAGAAAATCGTGTTTTTTTTAAGTCGCTAATTTTTTTTTATTTTTTTATTTTTTTAAAGAATAGAAAACAATTTTAAAAACTCAATCAAATAGGATCAAAATTTTCATCTCAAATACGACCCCATGACCCAGATAGCGCCATCCAACCCAATGGCTAGGCTGGAGGCAAGCCATTACCTTCCTCAAAAACATGGAAAGGAAGAAGGAAACCATGACTAAAATATAATTTTATTTGGTTTGTTCAGGTGAGTGAATAAAATTTGAAATTTTTATTAAATAAAATAGTAAAGTGAGTTGAGTTGTATTTAAAAATTAGACCTCACTATTTTAAATAATGAGAGTACTGGTGGATTTAATTCACGTAAGTGGCCGAGGGAGCATGTGACCAGGGGGGTCACGTGCCTCCCTACATTTTGGGAATTTTTTTTTTTTACAAACATAAAAAAAATATTTTAAATAAAAAATTATAAAAATATTATTAAAGTGAAATGTCAATTGACATTTTAAAAATTATGAAAACAACAATGGTTATTTTGATTAAAAATGAAGAGACTATTATAAATAAACCATATTAGTTATGAAAATTTTTAAATGTAACGGCGATGTCATTATTAGTGATATGCAAGTATAAGTAATCTCGCATTATTAAAATATGAAATTTATTAGATTGATAGTTACATTTGATATGTGAGGTTCACTCTTTATGCGTTTATTTACCATTAGTGGGTGATATCACATACCAATAATGACGTGGTATTACCATTATATTGAATTTTTAATCAAATTTTGTATCAAAAAATAATTTATCATTATATAATTTATTTTAAGGCTTATATCCATATTTTTTTTTACATTATCCATGATACACTAGTTACAAATAACATTCAGCATGTTTGTTTCCAGTTTTCAGAAAACAGTTTTCAGAAAATTTACTTTTTAATTTTTCATATTTTAATGTTTTGAATGAATTTTTTTAATATTTTAAGAATTTTTTTAATTTTTAAACATACCTAACATAAATACGCTTAAAAAGTATAATATTTGTGAAAAAAATATTTAAAAAATACACTAAATAACAACAACAAAAAAAATGAAAATTTAGTATATTTTTTTTTTTATATTTTTGTGTATTTATTAATTTTTTAAAATGTTTTTTTACAAATATTTTACTATTTAAATATATCTAAGTAAAGTGCATCTAAAAAAGTAAAAAAAGTACTTAAAATTCAAAAAATATTCACTAAAAACAAAAAAAATACGAAAAATAAAAAAATTCAGTTTTCAAAAAACTGAATTCAGAAAACTGAAGCTAAATACACTAATTATTTTTTTTTTTTTTGTTGATGTTTCTTGAAATCAATAGTAAAAATTTGCGTGAAATATTTTTATAAAAATTATTATAATTAATAAGTGGCCCTTCTAATTTAATTTTTGACTCCGCCACTAAACGGGAGTATAGTTTAAAATTTTGTCAGAGGCAGATGGGTTTGATAGTGGGATTCATAGGGGGTGTTTGTTTCAGCTTTTCAGAGCCAACTTATGGCTTTTAGCTTTGAAAAAGTTATTTTGGACTGTTTGGTTAAACTTATTTCAAACAGCTTCTGATTCTAACAGCTTATTTTAACTCAAAAAAGCTGATTCTGAGAAGCTGCTCACCCCTTGCTTCTGATTATCAGCTTCTGCTGTGGACATGTTAATTTATGGTTATACTCTTAAATTTTTTTATTTTTTATTTTTTTAAAAATAGAAAAAGACTCAAATGGACTATAGATTATTATTATTATTTTTTATGAGAAATGTAGACAAATAAAAAATAAAAATTAATTGAAAAAGCTATTTCACAGCTTATTTAACAAACACTACTCGGCAACTTAAATCTATAATCCAGCAGCTACACCAAATAGATTAACAACTTCTGATTAAAGTCATAATCTATAATCTGTTAAGCTATAATCTATAAGCTGTTTTAACAGCTACACCAAACGGGGCCATAGTAACCCATTAGCCAGTCACAAAATTTTGGATTTCACTCTATTCCAACAGAAGTCTAATTCTTCTATGAACAAATAAAACTTAACAAAAAGAATTAAAAACACTTGATAAGGAGAATTATAATTCTTCTATGAACAAAAATTTAACAAAAAATTAAAACCACTTGATAAAACACTGATTATTTGCACATATACATAGAGAGACTCACTCAACAAAAGACTAAAACCACTTGATAAAATAGAAATTTTCAAAAGTTATTTTTTAGTTTTCAATTCAGCTTTATATATATATATTGAACTCTTTTAATATTTTAATTAATATTTTTCACTTCTTAGATTTCCTTAATCTAAATACACTTGAAACGTATAGTTTTTTCAAAAAATTTACTAAATACTAAAAAAAAAAAAAATTACAAAAATACAAAAATTCTTGTCAAAATTTAGAGCCCAAAATTGAACTTTCAAAATAATTTTGTCTTAATCATAAGGGAAAATTAGTAGATAATTCATGTAAGACATTATAATGATCACATTTCTTTATTTTTGTGTATATCATCTCACGAATCAACATTGGATTGGTAATGGAAACAGCTTCAAAATCTACTAGTGGCCTTGGATGCAAAGAGAGCATAGCATTTGGGTAATCTTTATGGGTATGATACAGCATTTGAGTAATCTTATGAGTATGAACGACAATCTGGGTAAATCTTAAGGGTATAACCAGGATTATATAAGAACATATATTGAAACAAATTTTTTTGTCATTCTATTCTATCAAGTGTTATACACTCAGTCAAATTAACTGATGTTCTTATTTTACCACTGAATTTCAGATTAATTTAGATCTTTCTCTCCTAGAATTGGGATTCTTAGTTGAATCGTTAAAATGGGGTTACAAGTCAACGACCATAACATCCTACTCTAAAATAAAAAATGTGTAACAATTTGTATGTGAATTAACATTTTTGAGAAGTATATACAAAATGAGTCTAAATTACACCAAAACAAAGAAATAAAAAAAAATTGTTAAAAATATACAGAACCATGTTTTTTAAGAAATATACAATGGAAAACATAGTAGGAAAAACTTTGCACTTCATTAAAAAAAATTAAGAGAGAGAGAGAGAGAGAGAGAGAGGAACTGCTTTGAAACTAAGCAATTCATAAAAAGAAAAGTAAGAAAAAAATAAATAGAGATACATTTGCGAAAGTAGATTGAATAGAGCCCTCGTTTGGTATGTAGGCTTTTTTAGCTTTTTAGCTAAATTAGTTATAAAAAAGACAAAATAAGCTAAAAAATCTATTACTCAAAAAGTAACCTAAGAGGGGGGTGAATTAGGTTTTTACAAATTAAAATTAATGATATCCCAATAAAAATTATAACTAGTACAACAGATCAATATAGCTAATGAAATGAAGATGACTTGATCAAGCACAAAGAGAAAATATTACTTAAGTAGCTAAAGAAAAGTGATGTGTGAATGATTTTGACTTAACAAATTCTAATATAGATAAGGAGTTTTCTTAAGTGTGCAAGTGCACACCATGTGCCACTTATACAAAAAGTGTAAGTGTAAGGTGTAAGTATAAGTATAAGGTGTAAGTGTAAGGTGTAAGGTGTAAGTGGGTTGCATATGGTGTGCAACCTCAAAAAATGTGTAAGTGTAAAGTTTAATTTTTCACAAAAGGTGTAAGTGTAAGGTATAAGGTGTAAGGTGTAAGTTGCACACCATAACCAAACCCTATAGATAAATAAGCAACTAACACTCAATGAAGGATGATAACAGATAGCTATATAAGGTAAGTGAAGTGATTTGATGTGTTGCACAATATTAGCAAATACTTTTAACAACTATATCAGTGAAACAAATTTAATACAAAGAGTTTGTCAAATCAAGTGAAGTAGATAGCGCAAAATTCATATAACTACATCAGTTGAATAGATTTGATGTTTAACACAATAATAGCAAATAATATATCAGATATAGGTATAGCAATGAAGCAAAATAAAGAGATAAGGAAAAAAGGAGGTAAATCGATTTATAGTGATTCGGCTTTAACCAAGCCTACATTCACTCCTCAAGTTTCACTTGAGATTTTCTACTATTTTCTACCTTCACAGGAGGTGCTAGCAACCTCTTCACAAATGGAGCAATCCTCCACAGATTTTACATAGACTTTCCAGGTCCTCAAACCCAAGCAAACCTTAGGTGATTCACAGTCACTTTAAAGGAATCAAGAAACTTGAGTGTATTACACTCTTACAAGTTTGAAAGATAGGTTTTGCTTTCAAAAAAAGCTTGAAACAAAACTCTCTCGAGAAAAATTACAAAGATTGAAGCTCTGAGTTATATTAGTAAAAACCTCTCAAGTGTATATGCCTAAAGCTAAAGCTCACTGTAATTTCTGAAAGAAAAATGAAAACCAGATGAAGAACACTCCGAGAATAGAGAAAAGAAAAGAGTAGTAAAGGATTGAAATTGTGTATAGCACGTTATGTCTCTCTATATTTGTTGTTCTATGTGCTGCTTGTTTCATAGCTTTGTATATAATATAGAGTTGGGTGCTCTGTTCTTCTGACAGTGCCCATTCTCTTCCTCCCATTGAAGAGATGGATTGGTGATGGTTGAGTATAAATCCTTGTTATTCTCTGTTGTTTTACCTGTTGAATGATGGGCCAGCTGATGAAAAACCTTTGTTTTTTCTTCTCAACATCTGTTACTAATATATGAATTCTCTACACAGTGAGCGTCTGCCAGGATGTCCCAAGTGAAGTTTTGTGCCTGTGGACATCCGCTCAGATGTCTGCCGGATGTCCCATGAAGTCCTAGTCATCAAGGTTGTTGTCCACGGTCATCGAGCTTATTGTCTTCTAACGTCCAGAGCAAAACATAATTGAACTAGAACGAAACTAGGTTGAAATGCCTTGGTCTGTCGTCCTCCTGGATGTCTGCCTGGTCATTCAAGCCTGCGTAGAGCTATAGAAGTTTTTTTTCAAAGTTTCTGGCCGGTCAACCGCCTCTCATCCGGCCAGTCGACCGCTCGATTAACCGTCGTGTGTTGCCTTAGCCTCTTGTGTTCTGTTGCTCTGCTGTTGCTCTGGTGCACTGGTTTGGTACCTATTTAAGCCTCATTTTGAATTCAAGAATGGCATGGTTAGGACAGAAACATAGATGAAAATATGATGGAATAAATTATAAGAATTCAATCTACTTTGCTCTTCCAAATAAATCAAAACAGAATTAAAACAATATCAAAAACAATCATCAAAATACAATATGTCTAACAATTTCTCCCTTTTTGTTGATGGCACAACATGATGTTTTGATTTGTTTGGGAGGAAGAAAAGCTCCCTTTCAAGTCATGCTCCCCCCTGAATGTTTGCTTCATCTAGATATATTAACATTATAGCACAAAAGTAGTAAATATCAATGTAAGCATAGCATGATGATTAAGATACCACATAGGAAATTTTGTCTAGATAAGATACCAAATATATATATATATATATATATGAAAGCATCATCATAACATATATAGTTCAAAAACACATCACCATTTCGTCCCTAATCTATTTACTATTTCTCCCCCAATCTATCTTAAAACAAAACATCACCATTTATCCCCTTGTGACAATATGAAAAGCACATTAAAAGATTTCACAATGTAGCATGAGATGCCATGAGTGCCCAAAGGTCTAGTATGTTCTTTGAGGACTACAAATCAAGTCATGAAGAAATATGCTAATTTGAGCCAAAAGAAATAAAAGTAAGTGTGAGGGAAAACAATTTAGCTCAAATAATCAAGAGTGGAGCACACATTCTATTTAGCGAGGAAATATCTGGCAAGAGTTTTGAATCAAATAGGTCATCCATTATGAAAAATTCATGCTATCTCAAGTAAACAAACTATTATTAAGCAAGAACCATAGATATATCAGATTGTTAGCAAGGATATGTGAAGCATTTTGAGCATGATCCAACAATCAATTTTTAGCAAGAGCATAGGATATGAAGTTTATGCAATATATTTGTATGCCTCAAGAGAAAATGTCATGAAATATATATATATATATATATATATGAGGTACTTTGAAGCATTTGACAATGAGAAACCAAATTAGTACCAAATTCATGACTATTAGAGATGATAAAAGCATAACAATGCATAGTCCAATAGGTTTGTCAAACAAGAGCATACATCCATTTTGATGAGAGATGGAAATGTTTGAGAGTTTTTGATAGCATTCAAATGATATTAATGTTTCCATATCGATGTAATAGTACACATACCTCATTTTAACTAAAATTCAATTTTCACATTCATAACAAAAACTTTAAGTTGTATTCGACATTCCAAGTTTGCCACGAATAAAATTAAAATGTTTTTCGCTTAGGGGTTCTGTGAAAACATCCGTCAATTACTTGTCAGTGTTTACAAATTCAAGAGCAATATCCTCTTTTCGAACATGATCTCTTAAAAAGTGGTATCGAATTTCAATATGTTTTGTTCGTGAGTGTTGAACCGGATTTTTGCTTAAGTTGATGGCACTAGTATTATCACATTTAATAGGGATATAATCATAATGCAAGTCAAAATTCTCTTATTGTTGTTTCATCCATAGAACTTGGGCACAACAACTTCCAGAGAAGCTATGTATTTAGCTTTAAAGCAACAAAAATTTGTTTTTTGCTAAACCAAGATACTAAGGAGTTACTAAGAAAGTGACAAGTGCCGCTAGTGGTTTTTCTATCAAGTTTGCATCCGAAAAAGTCGGCATTTGAGTAACCAATTAAATCAAATGATACATCTCTAGGATAAAATAATCCCAATTTAGGAGTGCCGGCAAGATATCAAAAAATATGTTTAACGGCAGTGGATGAGATTCTTTTGGACAAGATTGAAATCTTGTACACATACAAACACTAAACGTAATATCGGGTCTACTTGCAGTTAAATAGAGAAGTGAGCAGATCATGCCTCAATATTTTGTTTGATCAATGGACTTATCCTTTTCATCTTTGCCTAGCTTAATGGTAGTATTCATTGGTGTTGCGGCTACCTTTGATTCATTCATACCAAACCTTTTAAGTAGTTCCTTTATGTACTTAGCTTGGTTGATATGGATTCCTTCCTTACTTTGTTTGATATGAAGTCCAAGAAAATAATTTAGCTCCCCCATCATGCTTATTTCAAATTCACCTTGCATAACTTGAGCAAATTTTTTACACAAAGATTCATTAGTTGCTCCAAAAATTATGTCATCAACATATATTTGCACAAGTAAGATATCATGATTTTTAGACTTAATAAAAAGCGTAGTATCAATTTTTTCTCTTGAAAAATCATTTTCAATCAAAAATTTGCTAAGTCTTTCATACCAAACCCATGGAGCTTGTTTCAAGCCATATAGTGCTTCGGTAAGTTTGAAAACATGATTTGGAGATTCATGATTTTGAAAACCAGGAGGTTGTTCTACATATACCTCTTCATTTATGAAACCATTTAAAAATGCACTTTTTTCATCCATTTGGTAAAGTTTGAAATCTCTAAAACATATAAATGCAAGTAGCATGCGAATGGCTTCTAGTCTAACAACGTGAGCAAAAGTTTCATCAAAATCAATGCATTCTTCTTGATTATACCATTGTGCAACAAGTCTAGCTTTATTTCTAACAATAGTGCCGGACTCGTCAAGTTTGCTTCTAAAAATCCATTTTGTACCTATGATGGAATGGTCCTTTGGTCTTGGTACTAAATTCCATACTTTGCTTCTCTCAAATTGATTGAGTTCTTTATGCATAGCCATCATCTAATATTCATCAAACTCGTTTCATAAAGATTCTTTGGCTCAATCTGTGAAAGAGAAGCCAAGTTGCTACAAATATTTCTAATTGTAGAGCAAGTAGCCATACCTTTGGCGGGGTCACCTAGGATTAGATCCTTTGGGTAATTTTGAACAAATTCCCATTCTCTCGACAATTCATCATTATTTCCACCTTCTTCTTGAGAAGGGAGAGTGGGTTGTTCATCCTCTTTGCTCACTTCACATAGTTGCTTCTCTTCTTTGTAGACGCTTGAATTTTCCACATTTGTTTCCAACTCCACAAAGTCATCACCAACAACTTGATATGGAGAAGAAATGTTAGTTTCATCAATTGCCACATGTATAGATTCTTCAACAACAAGAGTTCTTCTATTAAAAACACGATAAGCTTTACTAGTTAAGGAATAGCTAAGAAAAATTACTTTATCGGGTTTTGAATCAAATTTACCTAAGTTGTCTTTAACATTGTTGTGCACATAACATTTACAACCAAATACATGCAAGTGACTAATGTTGGGCTTTCTACCATTCCAAATTTCATAAGAAATCTTCTTGAGAATAGGTCTAATCAATGCACGATTTAAGATATAGCAAGCGATGTGAATGGTCTCAACCCAAAAATATTTAGAAAGATTGTTTTGGCAAAGCATTGTTCTACTAATTTCTTCTAAGGTTCTATTCTTCCTTTGTACTACACCATTTTGTTGAGGGGTTCTAGGTGCTAAAAAATTATGTCCAATTCCATGCTCATTACAAAACCAATCAAAATTTTCATTTTCAAGTTCTTTACCATGGTCGGTGCAAATATTAGTAATAAGAAAACCTTTTTCATTTTGAATTTTGCAACAGTTTTGTGAAGGAAGAAAGGTTTCATCTTTGTTTGTTAAAAACATAATCCATATAAATCTTAAAAAATCATCAACAACAACAAGACAATAATGTTTACCACCAAGACTAGATGTCTTGAGGCATTAAATAAATCCATATGCAATAATTGTAAGGGTCTAGTGGTGGAAATATGAGATTTTGATTTAAAAGATGTTTTGGTTTGTTTTCCGTATTGACAAGCACCACAAAGTCGGTCTTTTTCAAATTTAATTTTTGGAAGTCCAACGACCAAATCCTTTCTCAAAAGTTTAGCAATTAAATCCATATAAGCATGACCAAGTCTTCTATGCCATAACCAGCTACTATCATTACTAGCATATACACATTTAACATCATTAGCATAAAGATCATTGAGATGAAAAACATAAACATTATTAGGGCGATTACCAACAAATAGTGTTTTATGATCAATTGTACTTTCAATTGTGCAATGTGATTTATCAAAAATAACTCTATTACCCTTATCACATAATTGACTAATACTAAGTAAATTATGCTTAAGTCCATCTACAAGGAGAACATTTTCAATAGAAGGGTTAGGAGAGATACCAATGCTATCAATGCCAATAATATTTCCTTTTTGTTGTCTCTGAAAGTGTTAAACATCAAATCTATTCAACTAATATAGCTATATGATTTTTGTGCTATCTACTTCACTTGATTAACAACTCTCTGTGTTAAATTTCTTTTACTAATATAGTCGTTAGAAGCATTTGCTAATATTGTACAAAACATCAAATCACTTCACTTACCTCATATAGCTATCTATTATCATCCTTCATTGAGTGTTAGGTGCTTATTTATCTATATCAGAATCTGTTAAGTCAAAATCATTTACTGCACTTTTCTTTAGCTACTTAATTGATATTTTCTCTTTGTGCTTGATCAAGTCATCTTCATTTCATTAGCTATATTTATTTGTTGCGCTAGTTATAATTTTTATTGGGATATTATTAATTTTAATTTGTAGAAACCTAATTCACTCCCCCTTTTATGTTGCTTTTTAGGTAATAATTGGTAGTAGAATACCTAGACTCTTGCTTAGATTTAACCATCTGAGAGTTTTTCGATCCATGGCAAACACATAGCTAGTACTAGCACTGTTGAAGGTCAAGCCACCAATAGGTCACCCTTGTTTGATGGAAATAACTATAGACATTGGAAAGATAAGATGACCTCATGTCTTCAAGCCACAGATTATGCTATGTAGATTATAGTCACCAAAGGTCCCAAAATCCCTACCAAATTAGTAAACAACATTAGTGTACCTAAAATCGAAGATCAATGTGATGAGAGAGATCATTGATTGTTGCAAACCAATGCGAAAGACAAACTCACTCTTGTATGTGGTTTAGACTCTAAGGAGTATGAAAAATCTAGAAACCCTAGATGTTGATTTGTGATTATGTATCAATAAAAAGCAGTAAAAAACAATCCCAATCAAACAATCAAGAGAAAGAGACACAGCGATTTTTACGTGAAAAAACCACAGTTGGACACCTCCAATTGTGATCAAAAAACCACGGGCAACTGCCACAAGACAATCCACTAAGAAGAATTAAAGGAATTACGCAGGTATACTCTCAATTATCTAGCAAATCCACAATGCCTAATTGAACGAACCTCTATGTGCCTCTTCCAACCCCATTTTCACCACGGAATTGTCTTTCTGATGAGCCACTCCGGATTCCACCAAAGCTTCAGGCTCGAATTCTTCAGAATCCACAACTGAAGAACAACTCTCTTTTGTGTATAACAAACAAATCTTTGATGTACTCTCTTTAAACCATGAGTTGAATACTCAATAAAGCATCAAAGAAAATAACAAAATATCCCCAGATATAAACCTTTAAGAACCAAAAAGAAGATCTGGAGGACTTCAATCAATCACTTAGTTTTGGGAGAAAACCAAGTATTTATAGAGAACCAAAAGTAATCATAGATTGGGAAGAAAACAAACTCCTTGAGAAATCCGGATTCTGAGGCTCGCTCGAGCGAAGCTTTGCTGGCTCGAGCGAGGAGTGTATTTTTCATGATTTCTACTAGTGCCTTGGCTCGAGCGATGGATCCTTGGCTGGAGCGAGGAATACACTCTTTCAGGTTTTTGTATGGACGCAATCCTTGGCTCGAGCGAGAACTCCTTAGATCGAGCGAGTAAACCTTCGCTCGAGCGAGCTCTTCTTGGCTTGAGCGACCAATGGCAGACATGCAATTTTGAATGCAATTTTGAATGCAATTTTGCATTTTGCTTCGGCCGCGAGCTGATCGGGAAGTGGCAATCTTGAAAGCATTAACATCACAAACTTCTCTGCATGGCTCGATTCGGGTTTGGATTTGCATCTAATAAACTCATAGCCTCACTAAAATAAAAGTGCGAAAAAAAATACAACTCAAAGGAGTTTTGTCAAACGGGGTTGCCAACAATAAAAACCTAACAGAGTATAACATAATTTTTGGTTGTAGCACTACCAAAGAAATTTGGGACAAACTTGAAGTTACTTATGAAGGAAAGAACCAAGTTAAAGAATCTCGTACTGATATGCTTGTTCATAAATTGTTTAAAATGAAATATGATGAATCTATTTCAAGCATATTTACTAGGTTTACTGAAATTATAAATTCTTTGAAATCACTTGGAAAAACTTATACTAACAGTGAGTTAGTGAGAAAATTCTTAGGTGTCTACCAAAGAATTAGGAAGCAAAAGTCACTGCCATTATAGAAGCAAAGAACCTCTCCACACCAGGATTGGATGAGCTCATGGGTTCTCTTATGACTCATGAAATCACCATGAAAAGACATGAAGATGATGAGGGTAAAAACAAAAAAGGAATTGCATTCAAAGCCTCATCCCATGAAGTAGAAAATGAAGACTCTAGAGAAGATTTAGTAGAAATCTCAAAAAGTACTACAAGAAAAGCAATCAAGAAAGAGTACAACAAAGATGATATCCAAAAGAAAGAGCCTATCATTTGCTATTAGTGCCAAAATTCGGGACACATCAAGATAGATTGTCCAAAATTGAAGAAACATGGAAAAGACTACAAAAGAAACAAGAAGGCTATGGTTGTAGCTTGGGGAGAAAGTGATGATGATAGTTCAAATAATGAAACTGAAAATGATGAAGTAGCTAACTTGTATCTCATGGCTCTAGCGGAAGAAGAATCCAATCAAGATGAGGTAACTTTTAATAATGAAGAAACTGAGAGGGCTTTTAATGAATTGCATGATAAGTTTAGAAAAGTATGTGCCAAAAATAATGTGTTAAAAAAATTAGTTGCATCCTTATCAAACAATGTAGATGAATTAGAGAAAGAAAACATTGTTTTGAAAAATGACCTTAACACCATTTCTAATGAGAAAATTGTCTTAAAAAACAGTGTTGATGATTTGAATAAAACTATTGAAAATTTTGTAAAAGGAAGAGTGTCACGACCCAAACCCGCCCCTATGGGTTTAGCACCGTAACCGGCCAGTAATCCTAGATTACCGAAGGCCTGCTTAGCAGTAAAACAATAATACAGAGTACAGGGGCTTGGCGAAAGCCAATACAGTAAATAAACAATGTCCAATGAGCTGTGACAGTCTGTATGCGAAAAGATTTTCCATACATTTGTACAGAACAGTATACAAAACTTTTACAAACATTCAGGACAGGGATCAAGTCCCTATCAACCAGTACAGTGCAGTCTATACAGTCTATACAGTAAACAAAACAGTACAGGAGGGGGAACACTAAACACCCCTAAGCCTTAGCTTGGCAGGCTCGGAACCTCACAGTGAAACACATTGGTTGGCTTGACAAAACTGGAGTTTACCCCGACGCCTCTAGCTTTGATCCGGTGCCTGTACACCTACATATATATATGAGCAGTGAGCTAAAGCCCAGTGAATAACATAATGCGTAAAGAGGTTTAGAATGAATGTCCTTACAGTAATGAAAACAGTTCATTAAATCAGTATTTCAGTCTTTCAGTCAATCAGTCATATGTGGTACATCCATTAGCGTAACAGTAAACAGTAGGTCTTAAAAGACCGAACAGTAATGATGGCCATCAATCAGTAAACAGTAGTGGTTCCACGAGGGAACCGACAGAGATCTCTGTAACAGTAACAGTAAACAGTAGGTGCTAAGGATGCCACAGTACAGTTCAGAATATAGGACATACATTCATTCAGTAAACAATATCAGTTCAGTAAACAGTTCAGTTCAGTATTCAGAAGATAATCATTTTGAACATATCTTTACACAATTGTTACTCACAGAGTTCTGGGCTACAGTGAACTAGAGCGTCTCCTCGGGATGCCAACCCTATACAGTTAACAGATTGAACACACACTAAGTTTCACAGTTGGGGAAAGATAATTACTTAATCCCTAAATTTGCCTTGGTGTATTCTACATCTATATCCTCTTTAAGATGCCTTAAATATGCCCTAGGAATGCCTAGGATGGAAAGAGGATGCAAAGATGCACTTTTGAACACTTTACAAAATTTGCTGAAAACAGGGGTCTCGCTCGAGCGAGGGTTCCTTCGCTCGAGCGGACATGCAGACAAAGGAGCTCCGCTCGAGCGTGAATTCCGTCGCTCGAGCGGACTGTGCGCTACAGTAAAAATGCTGGATGCTCAAAATTTACGCTTGATGCTCGCTCGAGCGTGAGACACAACTCTTCGCTCGAGTGTAGGTCCCTTTGCTCGAGCGTATGCCTGTGCGCACCAAGATTTTGAGAGCTTGCAATTTATGCTCGAGCCGCCATTCCGTCGCTCAAGCGTAGCTCAGAGTAAACGGTGGTCGCTCGAGCGTAGAATCCTTCGCGAGCGTAGAAGCCAAATTCTGGAATTTCCAGATTTGCCTCCCAAGCTCAAACCAAGCATTCCTAAGCTCAAAACTCGACCTCTTGGGCCCAAATTCTGGAAAACACAACTAAACTCAATACACAACAAGTTTCAAAGCAATTTGTGAATTTAAAGCCCAAGGGTGAGTCAATTAAGTCCAATTCAAACCCATTTTCATGAACATGAAGAACATGCAAACATGCATGAATTCAAATCATTTCAAAGCTTCAATTGATGTTCTAGTGAGCCAATTGTCCCAAAAACAAGTTGAAACATGGACCATTGCAAAATTATGAACATGCATGTGACAATTTTCCATGAAATCAACTCAAAATTCAACAATATAACCATGCATGCATGAATTCTAACATGATCCAACATGTATGAATTAAAACATGACTTAGCTCTACAATTGACATGAATCATGCAAGAATTAACTTAAATACACAATAAAGAAGGTGAATTTCCTTACCTAAGTCTTCAATCACTAGACTAGAAGCTAATTAGGCAATTTACACTTCAATTTCTTCAAGTCTCCAAGCAATTCAAGATGAACTCACTCTAACTCTCTATCCTCTCTCTCTAATTCGGTGGGAACAAGAAAAGGAGCTGATGAAATGTTTTTGTTGAGTGTAAATAGGCTCAATATGTTTTGTAGATAGTGGGCCACTAGGTGGCATTCTAGTAATTAAGCCTAACTTTGCAATTAATCAATAATTAATCTTCTTTAACCAAACCAAATCAGTTTTCGGATAAATATACCATAAAATCACATAAATTATGACGATAATGAAATACCAATCGGTTTCCGGTTCGGCCGCCGATAAGGCCTTTCATTAACAGTGTAAACATAAAAACACGAACAGATAATTAAACATCAAACATAAGAAAATGCATTTAAACAAATACAGTTAGTCAATCAGGTTCAACTCTCAGTCAGTCAGTTTAGTAATTCAATCAGTTCAATTACTTTTCATATTCGATCTCAGTTTAGCAGTAATCGGTAATCAATCAGTCATTAATCGATAAACAGTATGAGGGTTGTTACAGTCTCCCCTCCTTATAAAGAGTTTAGTCCTCTAAACTCGAGTTACCTTCATTCTGGAAGAAAACAGGGTTCAGTGGAAACAATTCAGAATATCTCTTGGCCATGTCATCTTCTCTTTCCCAAGTAGCATACACGCCACCATGGTTTTGCCAGTCAACTTTCACTAACAGGATCTCTTTGTTTCTCACTTTCTTGATCCGTCTGTTTACAATATGTATAGGCCGTTCCTCGTAAGTGTAGTCGTCACTTAATACTACACGGGTAGGCTCAATCACATGGAATGGATCCCGGAAATAATCTCTTAACATAGAAATGTGGAAGACGTTATGCATATGCTCCATTTCAGGAGGAAGTGCAACTTCATACGCCACTGGATTGATTTTCTCAATAATCTCATACGGTCCGACATATCTTGGTGCTAACTTGCCCTTGACTCCAAAACGAGTCTGGCCTTTCATCGGTGTCACTTTCACAAAAACGTGATCACCCACTTCATATTCTCTGTCTCGCCTTCTGACATCTGCATAACTTTTCTGTCAGCTTTGTGCAGTTTTCAGTCTCTGTTGTATCAATTTTACTTTCTCGGTTGTTTCATACACAATTTCGGGCCCAAGCAAAGGCCTATCTCCAACTTCTGCCCAGCAGATCGGAGATTTACATTTTCTGCCATACAATGTCTCGAAAGGCGCCATACCAATGCTCGAATGGTAACTGTTGTTGTAGGCGAATTCAACCAATGGCAAATGGCTTTCCCAGTTTCCCTAAAAATCAAGGACACACATTCGTAGTAGATCCTCCAGAGTCTGGGTGGTTCTTTCTGATTGACCATCTGTCTGAGGATGGTAGGCACTACTCAGTCTCAGTTCAGTACCCAATGCAGTCTGTAGGCTCTGCCAAAATCTTGATGTAGAATTCGAATCCCTGTCAGAAACAATGGATACAGGCACTCCATGCAGTCTAACAATTTCATCAATATAAATTACAGCCAACTTGTCTGCATTATAAATTGTCTTGACAGGTAAGAAGTGAGCAGATTTGGTCAGTGTATCAACAATAACCCAAATTGAATCCATACCTTTTCTGGAGCGAGGCAATCCAACGATAAAACCCATCGTGATATGCTCCAATTTCCACTCCGGTATGGGTAAGGGTTGCAGTAAGCCTGCGGGTCGCTGATGTTCCGCTTTGACTTGTTGGCAATGAAGACATTTTGACACAAAGTCGGCAATTTCTTTCTTCATTCCCGGCCACCAAAAGTTCTGTTTCAAATCTTGGTACATTTTCGTATTCCCCGGATGAATAGAAAATTTTGAGTTGTGGCCCTCTTGCAGAACTCTCCTTTTCAGTTCAGTATCATTCGGTACATACAATCTTTCTTGAAATTTCAGTACATTATTTTCAAATTTGAACCCTGGCCTCGGTTTAGATTCCCTTTCTTCGATGATCTTCTTCAAGAAGTCATCCTGTTGCTGTTTCTCTTTAATCTCTTCAATCAGTGCCGGTTGTGCAGAGAAATAGCAGCTATTGTCCACCTTGTTCTTTCAAAACTATTTCAATTTCAGATTTTTCCAGGTCACGAAGCAATTCTTTCTGTCCGGTGAGCAAACAAGCTAAGTTTCCGATCGATTTCCGACTCAAGGCATCGGCAACGGTGTTGGCTTTTTTTGGATGGTACAAAATCTGTAGGTCATAATCTTTAATCAGTTCTAGCCATCTCCGCTGTCTCATGTTCAGTTCTTTCTGAGTGAAGAAATATTTCAGACTCTTGTGGTCGGTGTATACTTCACATGTCGCCCCATACAGGTAGTGACGCCAGATTTTCAGTGCAAACACTACTAGCCGCAAGTTCAGTTCCAGATCATGGGTTGGGTAGTTCTTTTCATGTGGTCTCAGTTGTCGGGAAGCATAAGCAATAACTCTCCCATTCTGCATTAAAACACATCCCAAACCCTTATGAGAAGCATCACTAAATACAGTATAACCATCCGTACCTGAAGGTAAGGTAAGAACCGGTGCAGACACCAATCGAGTTTTCAACTCTTGGAACGCTGATTCCCTTTGGTCAGTCCAGTCAAATGATATCCCCTTCTGTGTCAGTTGGGTCAATGGTAAGGCAATTTTGGAGAAATATTTGACAAATCTTCTGTAATATCCAGCTAATCCCAAAAAGCTTCGGACTTCTGTCATATTTGTTGGTCTAGGCTAGTTCACTACAGCTTCAATTTTCTGCGGATCAACAGAAATCCCATCTTTGCTAACAACATGCCCCAAAAACATAACATGATCAAGCCAAAACTCACATTTAGACAGTTTAGCATACAGTTTCTGTTCTCTTAGGGTCTGCAGGGCAAGTCTCAGATGATGTTCATGTTCTTCTATACTTTTGGAGTAAATCAATATGTCATCAATGAATACAACAATAAAGTCGTCAAGGTACGGTTTAAAGATTCTATTCATGAGGTCCATAAATGCTGCAGGTGCGTTGGTAACTCCAAAAGGCATAACTAAAAATTCGTAATGTCCATACCTCGTTCTAAAAGCAGTTTTATCAATGTCTTCTGGTTTAACTTTCAGTGATGATATGATATCCAGATCTGAGATCAATTTTAGAAAATACTTGCGCACCCTGTAACTGATCAAATAAGTCATCAATACGCGGTAATGGATATTTATTTTTCACAGTTACCTTGTTCAATTCACGATAATCAATGCACAGTCTCAGTGAGCCGTCTTTCTTCTTTACAAACAAAATCGGTGCGCCCCACGGTGAAGTACTGGGCCTGATAAACTTCTTGTCTAACAGTTCTTGCAATTGTACTTTCAATTCCTTCAGTTCAGTCGAAGCCATTCTGTAGGGAGCTTTAGATATTGGTTGTGTACCCGGAACCACATCAACGGTGAATTCAATCTCTCTGTCAATCAAATCCCCTGGTAGATCATCTGGAAATACATCTGGGAATTCTCTAACTATAGGAATACAGTTCACATCAGTTTTAACATTATCATCAGTAGATACAGTCAGTGCAGAACACAGATATCCTTTACACCCCCTTTCTAATCAATTTAACGGCTTTCACAGAAGAAATCAAATACGGAGGATGTATTACTCCAACCCCATTAAATACAAATTCAGGCAGACCAGGTGGACGGAAAACAACTTGCTTTGTTACACAGTCAATGGTAGCATGATATTTTTGTAACCAGTCCATCCCTAATATTACATCAAAGTGATCAATGTTTAATGGCAGTAAATCAATAAACAGATGCATATCCCCAACAATGATTTCACAAGCAGGATACATATATGCACATGTCATGGATCCCCCAACAGGTGATGATATAGCTAACAGATAATTCATGGGTTCTAAGGATCTATTCAATTTCCGTGAAAAAGCATGCAACACATAAGAATGTGTAGACCCCGAATCAATCAGTACATATGCATTTTGAGCACAAATAGAGAGGATACCTGACACAACGGTTTCAGTATTTTGTACGTCTCCCGGTACTAGGGCGAACACTCGGCCCTGCCTCATAGGCTCTTTCCCGGTAGCTTTGGGGTTAGGCTTTGGTGTGACAGTTGATGCTGCTGCGCTTGGTGCAGCTTCTCTATTGGTCTGCGGAGCAGAGGGGCAGTCTTTAACCATGTTGCCCACCTTGCCACACCTGTAACAAGCACCAGACAGTTTATAACAAACTCCCTTATGATTCTTACCACATTCAGAACAGGGTGGTATGGAACCACTCCCTTGGCTGGGGCTAGTTGTTGACCCCGTATTCTGTTTTTTGTTCAATTGATTATGCCTGCCTTTCTTGAATTTATAATTCTGTCTTTTACCACGCCATTCAGACGCCGGTGATTCAGATTGTTTCACAGCTTCGATGTTCGACTCAGCCATCAAAGCTCAGTCAAGAACATTCACATAACTCGGTAGCTTCAAAACACTAATTCGATCCAGTATAGCAACATTAAGGCCACCTTCAAACCTCCTGGCCTTCTTATAGTCGGTGTCCACCATGTGTGGTGCATATCTAGCAAGTTTAGTAAATTTTGTCTCATATTCTGCCACTGACATAATGCCTTGTTTCAGTTGCTCAAATTCAGTCACCTTTCTGTCCCTGACACACTGAGGGAAGTACTTTTCAAAGAAGGCTACTTTGAATTGAGCCCAAGTCATAGCAATGTTATCATCATGGGTAAGCATCCATCACCTTCTAGCCTCTTTTTGCAAAGTGAAGGTGGCCAACAATACTTCATGTGCTTCCGAGCATGGAAACACTTCAAACAGTTTTTCGATCTCCAAAACCCATGCTTAAGCTTTTAACGGTTCAAGGCCTCCCTGAAAGGATGGCGGTTTCAGTTTGCTGAACTTCTGGGTGAGGGCAATTATGTCCCCATCGTTCACATTCACATTCGGTTCTGGTACAGCCGGAGGAGGAGGTGGGGGCTGTTTATTCTGTTGTTGTTTTAATCTTGCGATTATCAGTTCCATCATTCTTTCCATTCTTGCCATTCTTGCCTCAGTGGATGAGGACTCAGATTCATTTGCATTATCCATCTCACTATAAACAATTATAGCAATTATAAACATAAACAGTTGCGTACTTAAACAGTTTAACACATTAGCACATATTCAGTCATGCCATAACCACACACTTTTCATGTTCATGTAATGCCCTAATTGCTTTTCTAGGACACCCTATAGCTCATTTGGACATGTGTGTGCGGTATAACTCATGGTTAAGTATCGCTCTGATACCACTCTGTCACGACCCGAACCAGCCCCTATGGGTTTAGCATCGTAACCGGCCAGTAATCCTAGATTACCGAAGGCCTGCTTAGCAGTAAAACAATAATACAGAGTACAGGGGCTTAGCAGAAGCCAATACAGTAAATAAACAATGTCCAATGAGTTGTGACAGTCTGTATGCGAAAAAGATTTTTCATACATTTGTACAGAACAGTATACAAAACTTTTACAAACATTCAGGACAGGGATCAAGTCCCTATCAACCAGTACAGTGCAGTCTATACAGTCTATACAGTAAACAAAACAGTACAAGAGGGGGAACACTAAACACCCCTAAGCCTTAGCTTGGCAGGCTCGGAACCTCACAGTGAGGCACATTGGTTGGCTTGACAAAACTGGAGTTTACCCCGACGCCTCTAGCTTTGATCCAGTGCCTGTACACCTACATATATATATGAGCAGTGAGCTAAAGCCCAGTGAATAACATAATGCGTAAAGAGGTTTAGAATGAATGTCCTTACAGTAATGAAAACAGTTCATTAAATCAGTATTTCAGTCTTTCAGTCAATCAGTCATATGTGGTACATCCATTAGCGTAACAGTAAACAGTAGGTCTTAAAAGACCGAACAGTAATGATGGCCATCAATCAGTAAACAGTAGTGGTTCCACGAGGGAACCGACAGAGATCTCTGTAACAGTAACAGTAAACAGTAGGTGCTAAGGATGCCACAGTACAGTTCAGAATATAGGACATACATTCATTCAGTAAACAATATCAGTTCAGTAAACAGTTCAGTTCAGTATTCAGAAGATAATCATTTTGAACATATCTTTACACAATTGTTACTCACAGAGTTCTGGGCTACAGTGAACTAGAGCGTCTCCTCGGGATGCCAACCCTATACAGTTAACAGATTGAACACACACTAAGTTTCACAGTTGGGAAAAGATAATTACTTAATCCCTAAATTTGCCTTGGTGTGTTCTACATCCATATCCTCTTTAAGATGCCTTAAATATGCCCTAGGAATGCCTAGGATGGAAAGAGGATGCAAAGATGCACTTTTGAACACTTTACAAAATTTGCTGAAAACAGGGGTCTCGCTCGAGCAAGGGTTCCTTCGCTCGAGCGGACATGCAGACAAAGGAGCTCCGCTCGAGCGTGAATTCCGTCGCTCGAGCGGACTGTGCGCTACAGTAAAAATGCTGGATGCTCAAAATTTACGCTTGATGCTCGCTCGATGCTCGCTCGAGTGTAGGTCCCTTTGCTCGAGCGTATGCTTGCGCACAGCAAGATTTTGAGAGCTTGCAATTTACGCTCGAGCCGCCATTCCGTCGCTCGAGCGTAGCTCAGAGTAAACGGTGGTCGCTCGAGCGCAGAATCCTTCGCTCGAGCGTAGAAGCCAAATTTTGGAATTTTCAGATTTGCCTCCCAAGCTCAAACCAAGCATTCCTAAGCTCAAAACTCGACCTCTTGGGCCCAAATTCTGGAAAACACAACTAAACTCAATACACAACAAGTTTCAAAGCTCAATTTGTGAATTTAAAGCCCAAGGGTGAGTTAATTAAGTCCAAATTCAAACCCATTTTCATGAACATGAAGAACATGCAAACATGCATGAATTCAAATCATTTCAAAGCTTCAATTTGATGCTCTAGTGAGCCAATTGTCCCAAAAACAAGTTGAAAACATGGACCATTGCAAAATTATGAACATGCATGTGATAATTTTCCATGAAATCAATTCAAAATTCAACAATACAATCATGCATGTATGAATTCTAACATGATCCAACATGTATGAATTAAAACATGACTTAGCTCTACAATTGACATGAATCATGCAAGAATTAACTTAAATACACAATAAAGAAGGTGAATTTCCTTACCTAAGTCTTCAATCACTAGACTAGAAGCTTAATTAGGCAATTTACACTTCAATTTCTTCAAGTCTCCAAGCAATTCAAGATGAACTCACTCTAACTCTCTATCCTCTCTCTCTAATTCAGTGGGAACAAGAAAAGGAGCTGATGAAATGTTTTTGTTGAGTGTAAATAGGCTCAATATGTTTTGTAGATAGTGGGCCACTAGGTGGCATTCTTGTAATTAAGCCTAACTTGCAATTCATCAATAATTAATCTTCTTTAACCAAACCAAATCAATTTTCGGATAAATACACCATAAAATCACATAAATTATGACGATCATGAAATACCAATCGGTTTCCGGTTCGGCCGCCGATAAGGCCTTCCATTAACAGTGTAAACATAAAAACACGAAAAGATAATTAAACATCCAACAGATAGAAAATACAGTTAAACAGATACAGTCAGTCAATCAGGTTCAACTCTCAGTCAGTCAGTTCAGTCAGTCAGTTCAGTAATTCAGTCAGTTCAATTACTTTTCATATTCGATCTTAGTTTAGCAGTAATCGGTAATCAATCAGTTATTAATCGATAAACAGTATGAGTGTTGTTACAAAGAGATAATAAGTAGCTTAGCATAGCTTAGCTTATTATTTGGACCCTCCGTCGAGAGGGCAAATATTGTAATAAGTGTGCGTGTGTGTGTGCATGTCTTCCAACCCCATTTCTTTCTCCCTTTTACTTATCAGCTTTTGATGTTTAGTTTAGGGCATATTTCAATTAGCATACTTATGCTTTGCATACGTGCATCATTCATTTTGTCTTGCATGCATCGGGCTCGGCGCATCATTCAAACTGCATTGTATTTCAATTCCTATTTGAATACATGTTTCAAAGCATGTTATCAAGTGTTGCTTCATATGCCATCTTAGATAGCCGAGCCTACTTAGTTGTATTTTTTCATGTGTTGCATTAGGCATTGTTAACATAGCTAGGATCATCCATTGATTACTAACTAGCTTCTGTTTTGGCTCGGAGTACACTGTAAGTGTTTACGCTTTAACATACTGCATGAGATGTGTGTGTTGCCATGTTAGCATGTTTGCCATGAGGCTATTTGCTTAATTGCTTTAACTGCATGAATGCCTATGGATGAAGACTTTATTACTTGAATTGGAATAATTCATCAAAATGTGAGTTTTAAGCCCACTTGAAGTGGCAAATCATCATGTTTTTAAGCCCACTTGTTTGGTGGCAAATCCGCGCTTTAGCCCACTTGAGGGTGGCAAATTCAAACCATTTTCGAAAACAAACATGAGATGTTTTGTTCCAAATTGAGCGATTGAGTCTATACTTTTGTGCTGTGTGGATCACATAGTAAAGTTAGCTAAATAACCGGAATAAGAACACATGTGTTTTGAAAAACAACATATCATGTTTAGTAGAGGCCGATCCTTTGATCGGGCGAGCGGGGGTGCTCATTTTAGGACCTTCCCCTCTCGTACCCAAGTTCCCGAGTCGAGGCAATTTTGGTGATGACGGACACGTGGCCTTAGGCACGAGTCAGGGTTTTCTAAATTTCCCAAAATAAAATATTTAGGTGGCGACTCTAAAATCTAGCAAAGCCGTCCATGTTTGGCGCTTTTGATTCAAAATTGATTTTTCAAAACCAATTGCCGGATTTGGACTCTTTGGTGATTTATCAATCTTACATTACACTTTGTGAGATTAGATTCAAAATCGTGACAGGAGTTCGAACAGTAGTAGCTAGAACCCAATTCGCGCCCTCTCCGAAAGGGGGGTGCGCAGAGCGAGTTCGGGCGGTCTGCAGTTTCTGGCGATTCTGCTGGGGATTTAGAGAACTTGACTCAAACTCCTGATATGTTGTTTTGTTAACACTTATGTGTTTCTTTGCATTGCATTTGCATTGGTGCGCCTAGGACACAGTGTTTGCCGTCTGCTATTCCTGAACGGTTTGCCGGAGGCTTGCTTGGAAAAGTGTGACATAAGACTGACCGGTTACGGGCTCTGCTACGATGGGAACACAAACCTCGATTTTCACCGAGGCACCCTTTTTGACCATTCGACCTAGTTGCATATCGGAAGCCATAAAGACCATTCCAAACTAGGACAGGTTGCTTACCCGATTGTATGTTGTTTGAAACCGCTGCGTGCGTAGTGAAACCCTAGCTCCTGAAAAAATAGGATAGGGAAACCCTACCCCAACATAGGGGTGTTTTGGCTCTTACTTGCTTGATGTGTGCTGTCAGAGTGTGTCTCTACAGGTTGTATGTATCAGTTGCAAGTCTGGGTATCAGTCTGAGGACATTAGTATTTGGGGGAATCAGATTTGAGGCAGTGATCAGTGTTGAGAATAGTGTGTTCAGCTTACAAATGTCAACTGTGTGTTGTCTTTATTTAAGCTGGCATGTTGTCCGTTTTTTTGCTTATTGTTTCCTTATTTTTGCTTTATTTATCTTTTTACAAGGTAGTATAGCATCATTGCTTCCGACCAGGCAAATATCCCCCAAGCACTATGGACCAGAGGTCAAAGACTTCATAGATCCGAAGATCTGATAGACGGCCAACCAGTATTTGTTTCATTGCCACCGGTTACTAGACGGAGGGCAGTTAGGCAGAGGATATCAGTGCAGCAGTCAGTTCAGAGGTCTTTGTCTACCCCACCTGAGTATAGTAGGGATCAGATTTCTGTTGCCACCTCAGAGAGAGAATCTACGCCTGCGTTTGGTTGTGTTTTGTAAATGTGATTTGAGAGTATGAGTTGTATTTTGAGTTTGTGTGTTGTAGAATTATGATTTGAGTGTAGAAAACTTGTTTAGTAAAGAGTTTTGAAAATAGTTTTGGAAAAGAGGTTTGATTTGAGTGGGGAATTGTTGATGTGACATTTGATATGTGATACAAAAATTTATAACTCATAACTAAACATACAACTCAAAATTATTTTAAAGCACATAAAAAATTTTAAAAAATTCAGAAAATATTTTTCCCGATTATATAAATCAATTGCGAAAAAAAAAATCTGGAATTCAGAGGACATCCGGGTGGACATCCCCAAGGACATCCGGGTGGTCTTCCTTGAGGCAAAAAATTCACAAAAAACGTTGCTGATGCACAGAGCTCTCGGCAGAGATTTTGAAAGTTGATTCCAAACACACAACCAAACATCATACTGAAACACACCTGTGGAATTACGTTTTCAATTCACAACCAAACATAGCCTACATTTGCTTAAACAGATCAACACCTTATGGCCAGCATGGAGGAAATGATGCGTCAGCTCCAAGAGACCATGCAAACCATGCAGCGGGATGCCGCCCGTCAAGCAGAGGTTACCACACGTCAGGCAGAGGTTGTAGCTCAACAGGCAGAGCTGATTGCCAGACTTCAACAACAACAACAACCACAACAAGCCAGAGTATCTGCTTCGTACCCACCTCCACCCCCACCTAGGGTTTCAATACCTGGGGAGACTGCAAATGTCCAGGAAAATACGGACGTCCTAATGGGGCCAGTTCCATCCCCAATCCTACCTCAGCTGTCCAAAGCACCGGCTAATCCAGTGGATACACCGTTTGAATTTGAGGTGGATCCAACAGTGCAAAAAGTGAGCAAGTTAGAAAAGCTGTTCAAAAAAGCTCAAGGCGTTAATTCCATTCCGGACATAGAGGATGGATACACCGATTCGGCGAATGACTTTGTCGGACCGGTTCAAGATGCCGCATATAAACCGTTTTGACGGTTCTGGGGATCCTATGGTACACGTCCGGTTGTTCTCAGATATCCTAAGGCCAATGGGCCTCTACAGACTGCAAAAGCTTTCCCTCTTCGGCCGGACCCTGTCGGTTGTTGCGGCCATCCTGGTATGCCAAGTTGGAAGATTCTATCAAGAGAAGTTGGGAAGAAATGGCCGAGGCCTTCGTTGCCCAGTACTCATACAACATACAGATCGAGATCACAACTCGTGATCTCGAGACAACCAAACAGGAGCCGAAAGAGGACTTCTCTAACTTTGTAACCCATTGGAGGGCCAAAGCTTCTATGATGACCACCAAGCCGGTCGAGAAAGATCAGATAAGGATGGTTGTGCGCAACCTCCAACCCAAGCTAATGCAAAAGATGATCATCTTACCCCTTCCCACCTTTGTTGACCTACACGAGATTGGGGTACAGACTGAGGATGCCATGAAGCAGGGTCTGATCGACCAAGAGAAGAAACAGCCTAAGAGGGCATTTACCCGTAGTTCGAATGCAGGCACGAGTAGTGCTGCAGCTGCCAGAACTTCCGATGTGGGCATGGTCACTACCACCACTCCAAAAACAGCCAATCCCTTTGCTGGTACTTTCACTTCAAACCCCCAAACTCCGAACTATCCACCCCGAGGCAAGAGGGTTTTCACCCCCACTGTATATGCCTTTGTCCAAAGCTCTGGGAGTCCTACTCAGGAAAGGACATCTAAAACCGTTAGAACAACGACGTCTACCCGATCCGCTCCCTCCAAAGCATGACTCTACTAAATACTGTGCCTTCCATCAGCAGCACGGTCATGACACTGACTAGTGTTTCAGGCTTCGTCATGAGATCCAGGATCTCATTGACAATAAGGTAATTGCGCCACCACAAAAGCCAAATGTCACCACCAATCCTCCCCCCTACATAATCAAAACCCTCCCCGTAGGCAGGTAAACTTCATCCAGACAACGGCCATTCCATATGACCCAAGCATATATATCACACCCTCCCACCTACCTAAGCCTGAGGTGTTCATCCCAGACAACACAAGCTTGTGCATGATGAGCACTTTCCCAAACCAGCCCAAGCCAGTGGTGGCGACTGTCGAAGATAGAACTGGGGTGACCTTGGAGAAGCATGAAAGGGATGGTTCAGAGCCTGAGGGATCTGGGAGTTTTACCGAGGGAGTATACAACCCGAGTGGTTATATTATGTCAACGGGCTAGGCTAGGCTGAGAGTAGAATTACCGATTGGGGCAGAGATCAATGTGGTCTGGGAGGACGGGTCTAGTCAGGAGTTGGATGACCTAGCAGAGTTGGAGGAAGATATCGTGAATCTGTAATTCTTCAATGAACAGGATCCGGGGGATGTGACTGTCAACTGGTTTGATCTGGATCGATCGGCAAAAAATACAAGGTGGCTCAGTGACGAGCCAGATGTTGTTGAGCAGCTTCAGCCAAAACAGGGACTGCCAAAGGCGGGAACACCTACAGTGGCCGGAATGGTTGAGGAACAGGAAGTATCGCCGGAGATCACTGGTATGAAGAATTCTGCTCAGAACTTGGGCAGATTATGTATAGCGGACACAGAGCAAGAAGCCGCACTGAAGCGGATTGAACAAGAGAAGATTGAGAATGACAACAGCGCTAGAAAAGCCAAGGGGCCTGAGGGCACAGAATGTGTTGTGAGCACTGAAATAGTTACAACGGAACCGGACAGCTGCCTGTCGGTTGTCGATGGGATATGATGGGAAGACGACGACTTACGTCTGGCCCACGCTGAAGAAAATTGGGGGCAAAACCAACTGGATGACACCTAGTATGTTGAGGAGGTTAACTATATGACCAGGAGTGGGCGGTACTTCAAGCCCCACACTTGGACCAGCCGAAGGTGTTTGTAGACAAGCCCACGGGGGACCTCGCTACAGTTCGGACTCCTCTTTTGTTTGTTGCGGTTTTAATCTGAACCAAAGAGTCCAACTCTGGCAAATCGTTTTGAGAAAAAACAGATTTTGAAAGAAGTGCCAAACATGGACTGCTTTTCCAGATACAGAGTCGCCACCTAAATATTTTATTTTGGGAAATTTGGAAACCCTAAGGATCGGTGCCAAAGGCCACGTGTCCGTCATCACCAAAGTTGCCTTGGCTCGGGAGCTTGGGTACGATCGGGGAAGGTCAGCTATGAGCACCCCCTTTCGCCCGGTCCGAAGACCGGCCTCTACTAACCGTGATATCTGATTTTTAAAACATTATGTGTTCTTGTTCCGGTTATTAGCCTAGAATTACTATGTTATGCGCACAGCAAACAAGTATAGACTAGATTGCCTAATTTGGAAACAAGCATCGCATATCCGTTTGTTTTGAAAATACTTTGAAATTTGCTACTCGCAAGTAGGCTAAAATACGGATTTCAATGAGTTTTTCTAGCTCAAACAATCCAACCTTCACCCACAGGCATTCAAACATTTTATCTCATATAAGCACTTAGCCGCATGGTAAGCATACAGTCATGTTAACATTCACACGCATGCGAGATGCTAAAGCATAAATACTTACATCGTATTCCGTGCCGAAACAATAAACTGGTTAGCAAACATGCATGTCCTAGTTCATGTTAAGTGGCTAATGCAACGCATACAGGATGTGATTAGGATGGGCTCGGCAAACCCTAAAGTGGCATGTGAAATGCTACAACTATCACGTATTCAATTTGGAATTGAAAATACAATGCAGTTTGTATGATGTACCGAGCCCGGTGCATGTAAACGAATGTATGGATGCACGCATGCATTGCATGAGATATGCTAATTTAAACGTGCCCTAATACTAACCATCAAAGCAGGTAAGTAAAAGGGAGAAAGAAGTGGAGGTTGGAACACATGCACACACACGCACCCACACTTATTACAGATTCGCCCTCGCCCGGAGGACCAAAAGAATAATACAAATTAACCAACTACGCAAGCTAATTAATAATTACAAATTGCCTAATTAGTTAACAACTAACTAAACTAGGAAAAACAGTAAAACCGCCTCGGGAGGAGAGCCTGATGCAACGCATGCTCGGGTCCTGCTCGGAATTGCACTGCCATGCATGGTCTGCCTCTGTTTTCCCTGCTCTGCCCCTCCAAAGACTGCCAAAGCCTCAGGGATGTCTCTCTGGACATTGGGGGACACCATCGGCTGAGTAGAATTACCACGGCTGCTAAACATGGCCATCGGCTGGAAATGAGGCTATCGGCCACCAATACATTGCCGGTCGGCACTCTGTACTGCCGGTCGGCAAACAATTCCTGCAGAATCTGCAATTGACAGCAGCAGAGGGCAGAACTTGCATGGCAATACAATTTAAGCAATGTATGCACCAATCATGCCCGTTATCATGTTGTGACTCAAAGGGACATGTGCCTCGATTCTCGGACCATCAATCACGCATTTCCATGCATGATGGCCCAAAGAACCAAGTTGTGCACATTGATTTCAAATGCAATGCAAACAATCAAACCAAGGGGCTTCTTACCCATCATCAGACTTAGTCAAGAGGTAGAGCATGCATGCCAATATAATGCAACCCTAAGCATGTTAACTAGGCATGGAACATGGCAATGCAAACAAGCATACAAGCTAGCAAGCATGCAAAACAAATAAAGGGTGGACTTAAACATGAATTAGGCAACTCTAAATAGGCCCAAAACAGTGGCCAAACACCAAGGAATTGGGATCAAACATACATACACACATGCAAGTAAGTTGGACCAATACTTAGGCACTAAACAAGCAACTCTCAAGCACACTTGAAAAGAGCATAATGTGGACAATTAGCATGCAACATAAGCTCTGAAAATCATGCTAGAATGTGGTGCCAAACCAACTCAAATGAAGCAAACATTACATGCAAATGGCCCAAATACTTGAAGCAAGTCAAGAAGGCTTAAACCATGGCTAAGCAAACCGAGCCCATAAGGCCAAGAAGGCTTAAAACAAGTTCAAGGCAGTCCTTGAGCATGCAAAGGGGACCCTTAGATGGCATCTAGGTGGCTCAAATTCAATAGCATGCATAATGGCCAAAACATGGAGCATACAACACAAGCTTTCAAGGCTTCAAAGAGGCGTCCAAGGCAAGCATATGAGCATGTCAAAGGGACTGAAATGACGTGTAGGATGGTTCTAAACCACTAAATTAATGCAAGCAATGCATGCTACTCATTCACATACTTGAAGCATACAAGCTCAAATACAAAGGGGCTATACTAAGCATGCCAAGATCGACCCAAGCAACTATGGACAGACCTAAAACATGGCAAAATGAACACAAAACCTTCACAAGGCTTAGCCTAAAACATGCTAGAACAAAGGCTAACAACCTAAGGCATATTAAGGCAATAACAAGGCATTACATGGTAGGTATGCTAAGCATGCATGGTGTACCAAAACCAACTTAATACCAAGTTAAATCATGACAATATAAGCATAAAATACAGCCAAGGCATGATCAACAAACCCTCAAACATGGTGCTCCCTCAAGAGGCCAAAAATGGTCCTTTTCAAGGACAACAAGGAGAGGGGGTGGCCCTCTCCTTCTTGAGACTTTAAGGCACCATCTTCACCACTGAAATCCCTCAAGATTTCTGTGGTGGAGAGGCCCAAACACCAAAGTCTCGGAGCTCACCAAAAATAGCACAAAAAGGAGCCTTACAAGGCTTAAGAGGGGTCAAACTCCTCCAAACCACAAAACACCCTTAACAAAAAATCAAGAGGGCTTAAAAAAAGAACTTTTTTATGTTATACACTAAACACAAAAACAGTTCTAAGATAGGAAAAAGTGGTGTACAAAAATGGGGTAAAAAGGAACTAGTGTCTCACCCTTGTAGACCTCTTCAAAAAATGAAGCTCCAGCTGGTTCTCCAAGCTCAAAACCACCTAAAGACCTCAAGAACAACCTCTGATCGTTCAAGGAACCAAGAAAAGGTGTAACACTATGTGTTTGTGTGCAATAGTGAGACAAAACACACACAAAACTACAAAGAGAGGAAGGTATAGATATATGATAGATATAAGTCCTAAAGCTAAAACCAGAGCTCCTCTCAAGATGTTGTCTAACCCTAGAAGAGGAGAAAGAGGTCTCCTCTTATAGATATTCACTCTTACAAAGCTTACAAAACAAGCTTGGCAAGAGTGAAATCCCTCCATACACGTGCATGGAGGGGGGCAAAGGTGGGTGCCAGCTATCACAGTTAGCACAAAATATCTACCAAAAGTAGATGAATAGTGATCGGCTAGCAAAAAGTGTCATTTTGACAAAATTCACTGCCGACCGGCAACAAAGAGTGCCGACCGGCAATATATATTGCCGGTGGCAACAAAACCTTGGCCGATGGCCTCTAGCCACTGCGCGGTGATGTGTGGGGATGCCTCACAAGGCATTCCCTGCCCCTTCAAGGCAAAACACAAGTGTTTGGTGCAAAACCAGACACTAAACTCGAGTTCGGAGATCCTGAGGCAAGGCGCGTAGCCGAGACCTCCGGGAACTCCAAACGAACACAAACATGGATGATCACCGGGTGTTCAAACGGTGACGTCCAAGTCTTGAGGACGGTCAAAAATGGGGTGTCTACAGTTGCCCCTCTTTGACAGAACTCGAAAGTCATAACAATGACGGGAGTGAATGTCAAAGCCCAGAGACGACCCATTTTTGACAAGGCCGAAGACTTGGACAAGCATACAACACAAACAAGATATGCGCCCGAAGGCAGGGGCAAAATGCAAGACAATGCATGAAGCCGAGCATAACTTATGATCATGCAAAGAAAGCTGTAACGAAGCACGCATGCAACAGTTTTAAGCTAGCATACACCAGACTACACTACAATGCAGAAAGGATGTAAGAGAATTATGCAATTCTCAATACGTCTCACGCGGAGGATACAATACCTGTCCGGTTCGTCCGGTTGCACCAGCTTCAAATGAGCCGTACATACAATATCGTGCCTGTAAAGAAAACAAACTTAACAGGGACAATGTCGTTAGCAACATGCATGACAATGCAAGAACGAATGCAAAATGATATGCAATATATACAAAACTATGTATAAACAATGCAAATGATATGCAATGCAATTGAAACAATGCAAACTACATGCAAAGCAATTGAATCATGATCCAATCATGAGCGGTTCGAAACCACACATATGCCAAATAGATTGATGGAGGTAACAAGTCTGTTTACCATACCATAGAAAGGTGCCGCAACCTCAAACCAACATACCAGCGTGGAATAGGCGCGTACATATGCAGAACTATGAGTAATGTAGACAGACACAAGAAGAGTATTGGGTGGAATGATATAAGTGGGGTGACAACCCGCTGGGGAAAGAACAATGATCCTAATGCCGGATGCAAAACTTACACTACAATGTAATATCTACAATGGATATGGCGTGCAGCCAAAACCGTATCTTGCCTAGGAAAGGCATGTACACGTACAAGCCATGTCTAGCACAGAAAAGGTGCCGCAACCCTCAAACCAACATACCAACGTGGAATAGGCGCGTACACATACAGAACTGTGTTTTGACGTGAAAAGTAAGGGCACATACCAGACCAAGCTCAACAAGGAAATGTGCAAGCCATAGATGGAAGTGATGCAATGGATGCATGCAACTAAAATGCAATGGAGATGGATACAATGGATATGGCACGCGGGCCAAACCAAATCTTGCCTAGGAAAGGCATGTACACGTACAAGCCATGTCTACACAGAAAAGGTGCCGCAACCCTCAAACCAACATACCAACGTGGAATAGGCGCGTACACATGCAGAACTATGTTTTGACGTGAAAAGTATGAACACATACCAGACCAAGCTCAACAAGGAAAGGTGGAAGCCATAGATGGAAGTGATGCAATGGATGCATGCAAGCTACAATGCAATATCTACAAATATGCAATGGAATGTAAATGCAACATCTACAGTGGAAATGCATGACAATGCGCTATATTACAGTGAAATGCATGACGTATGCATTATCTACAATGTAATGACATATGCAATATTTACAATGAAATGCATGACATATGCAGTATTTACAGTGCGATGCATGACAATGCGGTATTTACAATGCGATGCATGACAATGCATCAAAGGTTTCGCACCCTCCAAGGATTTAAGGTCTCCTAGACCGTGATGCGGGAAAAGTACATGATGATGCAAAATGTGCGCGTTACAACGCGTGCAGTCATGCAAAACGATGCAAGTGATGATGTGTACTACACCACATGTGGTGATACGTAACAATAAAGGTTTTGCACCTTCGAAGGATTTAAGGTCTCCTAGACCGTGATGCAGGAAAAGTGCATGATGATGCAAAATGTGCGCGTTACAACGCGTGCAGTCATGCAAAACGATGCAAGTGATGATGTGTACTACACCACATGCGGTGATGCGTAACAATAAAGGTTTTGCACCTTCGAAGGATTTAAGGTCTCCTAGACCGTGATGAAGTGATGCACAATGCAAGTGAGACACGCATGCCAATGGAAATGAGGCACGCATGCCAATGGAAATGCATGCCACAAGGATATAAAATGAAGTGCAAATGAGACACGCATGCCTCAAAGAAATGTAAAATGATGCAAATGTGACACGCATGCCGCGAAAGAATGTAAAATGATGCAAATGAGACACGCGTGCCTCAAAGAAATTGAGGCACGCGCACCTCAAAGGAATTGAGGCACGCGCACCTCAAAGGAATTGAGGCACGCATACCTCAAAGGAATGTGAAATGAAATGCGAATGATAATGTGAATGAATTTGAATGCGTAACAACGCATGTTTTCCTTTTGAAATGCATGACAATGCAAACGAATCTAAGTGCGTGACAACGCACGTCTTTCGAAGTGCGTGACAATGCATGTGACGTGCTAGAATGCGTGACAATGCAAATGGACTTAAATGCGTAACAACGCACGTGTTTTGGAAAGCATGACAATGCAATGGTAAGGGAATGCACGACAACGCGAACGATGCGCGAGGCGACGTATGTATTGAAATGCATGACAATGCTTGTAATAAAAATGCAATGACAATTCATGAGAGATGTGCATGACAATGCAAGGGGTGTGTGTTACAACGTATGTAGTACGTGCATAACAATGCAACTGTGAGGCGCACGACGGCGCGATGCAATGCACCGAAATAGTGCGATGAATGCGTGCGACGCACACGAGGGCAACTTTTTGAATCTTGCAAAAGGCAAAAGGATACAAAAGGATACTCCTTGCACGAATTCGAGTGCCACGCACAGCAGACGCGGTCCGAGGTCAAAACGGAGGCCGGTTGAGCGTCGGAGATACACTTTCTTGCACTTTCTTGAGCTATGAAGACCAAAAACTACTCATATGGCCTAAACAAAGGTGTAGGAGGCTTAAAAACCACTGTGGAAGACCACCGGATGTCCACCGGCCATCAGAACACACATCACCGGCCGTCTGTCGGCCATTAAACAATTCCATCGGCACAAAATAGTGCCGACCGGCAAAGAGTGTGGCCGACCGGCACAAAATTCCTGTATCGGGGCAGTTTTGGTATTTGGCCACGGGTGTTTTAAAATAGGGCTTCTAGCCCTATTTTCTCACTTCCTCCTTGCTCGAAAATTCTTTCTCCTTCTCTCTAGAGTGTTTTCGTCCTTCGATCCTCTCATTTTCTTGCGTTTTAACCTCGATTTCGTTGTTCGATTCGCGTTCACCCTTGCGTTTCGGACATTTTGAACCGATTGAAATTTCAATTCGGTGTTTCTTTCTTGATTTTCGCCACTCGGGGCTTGTTTCCCTCGATTTTTTCTCGATATCCGTGGCTTTTCCTCACCTTGGCTTTTCCGGCCATTTTCCACCCTCCCGGGGGTTGACTTTTTTGTTGACTCTTCGTATTCTCGCCCGTTTTTTCCTCTTCCGACCATTTTCACATTCTCTTCGAGATGGCGGATGATCTTCCAGAGGGTGGGGCTCCTCCAGAGCTTGAGATGGGCCCCGAGGCCGAGCCTTTGCCACTCCGCCTCCGGCCGTTCGATCCGGAGACCTACAGGCCCGCGGTTCACGTGATGCTCCCTGACGGACTACGCCAGTTCCGGAGCTTCAAGAGGGGCGTAGCACCCGAGCTACTACTTCGTGAGCCAGAGTCACACTTGTCGTACGGCGCCTCCGAGGTACATACTTCCCCCGGTTTCAATTTTTCGCAATGTAGAATACTTGAACTGCTATTGTTGATTCTGTTCTTTAATTGCTTAGTTCAAATGCACTGATGCACTGTACATTGTAGTTGATTGCGAATATACTGGCAACTGATAATTACTTGAATCTGACATGCGCACACACACTGCACTAGCCCTGAATTGCCCAATCATATTAACACGACACCTACTGCACTTCACTGTGGGCACACCGGCACTCGGTGTCTGCTTGATTTCTGAGAAATGTGCACACATGCCGCATTTACCCTGAACCACTCAACACGCTGACATATCACACACATCGTAGTTCCCTACTAGTACACCGGCACCCGATGTCTGCTTGATACTGAAAAACGCGCACACACGCACTATATCTGTATGCTTCTTAAAACTGTATCTTGAATATTGCTTCGCAATCGCTGTTTTTGATTACAGGGGGACTCCCATACCATCCGTGGGTATGGGAATGTCGTTGTCCGAGACTGGTATACAGAGTTGCCAGACGCGGTTCTCCAGATCGTCGACGAGGCGGGCTTCGGCATCTTCTGCAGGGGGCTCTCCCAGCTTACTACCTGCAGGCCTTGCTTGCTGCTTTAGTGGAGAGGTGGTGGGATACCACCAACTCCTTCCACTTCTCCGTCGCAGGGGACATGACGATGACCCCTTATGACTTCTTGATGCTTACTGGCATCGGGGTAGGGGGAGATCCGATTCCCTTCGACACTGATATGGGTGAGTGGGATGCCGCCCAGCTGTACCTGCTCGGCGCTCAGCCTCCCCTTGCTCGAGCAGGGTTTGTCAGATATTCATGGTTCGAGACTCAGTTCCGGACTCAGCGAGCCTTGGAGGAGGAGGCGCAGATGACTCCAGGGGAGGTATATCAGTATGCGCGGGGCTTCATCATGTTCCTCCTGCTGGGACGACCCTGTTCGCTGACCGGGCGAACACTGTGCCTCTATGCCTGTTGAGCGCACTGGTGGATGTCAGGCGGATCCGCCGCTATGACTGGGGTGGCGCAGGCCTGGCCACTTTGTATGGCTACATGAGCTCTTCTTCCCGCCTCCGCGGACAGCTTCTCGGCGGATACTGGCGAGCTTGGGAGGTACATCTTCTTCCCTTCCCTTTTACATTTCTGCTTTCTGCTTTACATTTTCTGTATTCTGTACACTGCATTTCCTGTATTCTGTGCGCTGCACGGTCTATCTCACTGACTATATACTGCACACGCGGCACATACATATATTCTGCTTTACACTGATTGTACCCTGCACACACCGTACACTCTACGCAATACACTGCACAACACACACGGCTCTGCCATTTTTGTTTTATTCAGTATTCTGCTTTATCTGATAGTCATACTGATATCTGTTCTGCAGTTGTGGGTTTATGCCTACTTTCCCAGGCTTGCCCCAGTACCCGATGTGGAGATCCCGCTCGACGTCCCATTTTCTCATCGCTTTGACGTGCGGTGTGAGCGGAGACCCTGGGAGTCCTTTATCTTTTTCCGCCGCCGCTACTGCACCATCGACACCATCACCGCTGCGGAGGTATGTTCAACTTTAGAGTTTGTTTAAGCTTCGCTTTAGCACTGTATTTTTCGATGACAGATAGATAACAAACTGCATTTTGTACCCGCAGATCACTTGGCAGCCTTGGGCCCCGTTGCCGGCCGTGGTGAGGGACCACTACGAAAGTGCTGAGGAGATTGCCCGTCTCCGGATTCTTTTGGAGGGCCCAGTCTGTCGGGCTTGGTACTTGGGGGAGCGCTTCTTGCGTCAGACCCTGGGTTTACCGGAGCAGATAGTTCCGGGTCCGCCTCCTACACACATGAGGCATACAGAGAGGCTCTCTCTCGAGCACCTAAGAGAGAGTATACTGCTGGCTGGGGCGCGGAGCGTCACAGAGATGAGGGCGACTATGCCGAGTATGTCCGGGCCTACATCATGCGACCCTTGGGCGGTGACCGTCGAGTTGGGAGGGAGAGATCAGCAGCGCCAGGAGCTGGAGCGGGAGCGGCGAGGAGGGCTCGAGTCCGTGGCAGGGGCGGAGTTCACCGAGGGCGGGGGACCGGCTGGCCTGCTCTGCCCACTTCACTGTCATGCAGAGGGCAGGGTGGGGCGACCTACCAGATCCCTTTTGCTCCTGCCCCGGCTGATCACGAGTTGGTTGATGTCCCTGATTTGCCTCCGGTATTTATCGCTTCATTTCGCATCTTGTACTGTTATTTCGTTTCAGTTCATTTGATATTCCGCAGAATACTGATGCATCTGATACTTTTGCAGGCGTCCTCCGAGTACACCCGACAGTCATTAGAGATGAATGCCTCCATGATGGGGATGCTACAGCGGACCTTTGACCTCCTAGCCCTTTACAGTATTCCGGTATGTTCTTTCTGACCACAGCCACAAACCATACACAAACTGCTTCATATAATCTGATGCACGACACAACACCCGATAAACTGTTCATAGCATTCATACACTGTATTCACACACTGTACTTATACACTGTATTCTGGCATTGATATACTGCTCACGGCACCCATACACTGTACTCTACACTGCTATACTGCTCACGGCACCCATACACTGTACTCATACACTGTATTCTGCATTGCTAAACTGCTCACGGTATTCTGATGCATTTGTCTCTTATGTACTTTTCAGCCTCCCTTCCAGATTCCGCTGGCGGGTGGTGTTCCAGCCGGGTCCTCTATTCCTGCTCGAGAAGGGCGTTGAGACACTGCACGTCCCCGTACCAGGGGAGGGCGTACTCATGTTGGGAGTAGCTCTCGGGCACCCATTCCTGATGACGAGGATGATGAGTCCGAGTCCGACTCCGAGGCAGAGGCAGAGGCAGAGGCGGGGTCATCTGGGGAGGAGACCGGAGGCGGTACTGACTCGGGCTCTGGTGACGATGCTGATGATGCTCCTGGACCTTCGTCCAGGAAGAGGACTAGGACAGACTGATAGGCCCGGAGCCATTTTTGACATTTGATACAGATTTTTGCTGTTTTTCTTCTTTTCTGCACTTTCCTCTTTTGTTAGTAGTTAGAGTACTTTGTACTGCCGCGGCAGGTTTCTGTTTTCTTCAAAACTATGTACTTGAAAAGATGATATGAAATGAAACAAACTTTTGTTAAAAGAGTGTTATATCTGCACATTTCATACTTTGCACTGCATTGCATCATATTACACCTCAAATATAAATGATATTGATCTGTTGTCTGAAAATTGAACACTTGCACTGTAATAATTAGATAACTAACCAGCCAATAGCAAACAACTCATACAAATCACTGCTTAAACTGAATACGCAGCCCATACTCTACTGGGGATTGATCTGCATACGGCCCATAACACAATACTCAGTTCATTCTGCACACAGTAAACCCTGAATAAATAGCCCAATCTGACAAGACGGACTACGAAAGCTGAAACGGTTGCAGTTGAAACACACTCGGATGCCCCCAAATTGTTCCTTTTCTTCTCTGTAGAGAATGGTACAGCACTCTGAGCATAAACGATTTCGACTTTGGAAAAGGGTTTCACGACCGGGGTATCGAGCCTACCACAGAACACAGTGAGACAAACTCAAACAAAGAAACAAAAGGCACACGACCTAACATAACGAGACATGCTCGGAAAAGACTCAAAGCTAAAATCGAGACCGGCAAATCAAAAGACACGACACACGGACGTGTTTACACATGGAGAGGCCTCAAATCTCGGGGAGCCAGTTCCTCCGGGTATACTTCCCACCCTTTCTGATTTGTGATACTCACATCACTCGGCCCTCAGGCTCGGTTTTTCTCTCTCAAAACCCTCTTGCTCACTTCTCTCTCTGCTTACACCTCTCTATTCTTTATTCTCTCATTTTTTATCCCTCCCCAGGGTGATTGATGGATGAATAGGAAGTCGCAGGTTCACGCCCAATACTGTTAGCTCACGGCTATTCCTTCCGGTGGAGAGAGTACCCTTTTGGCAAGTATGTTGATGGCGAGGAAAAGACAGAAGACATGTCCTAGTTCGTTATTTTGACCATTCTTTTGTTTTGTAAAACAGTTTTGATCAAAAATGAGAGTCGGATTGACACACTTGTTCGATTTTTGATTTGAAAATCATGCAAGTCAGGCTGTGAGCACTGAAAATTTTCCTTTTTGGGTCCAAACATGGTCCAATTTTGGAAAATGAAATAGTCTTCGAGAAAATAAGTCAACCTCAGTAAAAATTTTCAAAAACTATTTTTGCAAACAGTCAATGCTCAACGAGCACGGAACTTACCCTCGGGATGCGCAACCTCGGATCGGGGACAATGGAAAATTGCCCTTGGCTTAAAGGGGATAAGGCAACGGAAAGTTGCCCCTGGTTTGGACGGCATCTCAGGGCAACTTATGGCACTGTATGGCAACGGAAAGTTGCCCCTTGTTTGGATGATGTCGCGGCATGCTGTAAGCCAGTCCTCGTTGATGACGATCAGACCCTCGGACGCGGAGGAGACGAAGACGGTTTGAATCAATATATGGACACAATCACCTGGAAGGTGTTGGTGGTTGGACTTCAAGAGGAAGTTGATCACGTAGTTCCAGGTTGCTGCAATCGAGACATCGGATTCGGAGGAGGCACAAGTGATCAAAACCATGACATGGACTGAGACGCTATGGAAGCGTTGGGGGCTGGACTTCAGGATGAAGTTGCTTACGTATCCCAAACATGGGAATCAAGCCTTACGTAGTTCCGGTTAAGGTACACTCGGGTATTTTAACCTTCACTGTTTAGGCTCTAACTTTTGCCAAGGCACCTGTTGCAGGTTTTCGACCTTGCGAGCTATGTTTTTCTTTTTCTTTTTTCATTCTTTTCTTTTGCATTTTCATTTTTTTATTTCTTTTGCTATTTTTTGTTCTTTTTCCACTTTTTTGCTTCTTTTTTTGTCGCTTTTTTTTATTTCTTTTTTCTTTGCTCTAACTTTTGCCTGGGTCGCCCTTCCGGGTTTTCGGCCCAGCGAGCCTCTCAAAGGGTAAAAGTGTAGCAATCCCATGTCAAACGGTTTTGAGATTGAAGCCTCTCTGTGTCCAGGAGAATGACTGTTGTGTTGATTTGCAGAAAAGTCCATCACGGTTGCTTCATGAGCCTTGCCTGGTGGGATCTGATCTTCATGATCTGACTTTGGTGCCTCTTGCTCGAGGGCTGCTTCAAATTGGGCCACACAGGCGTTTCATGGCACTGTTGAACGTTTTGAACGGATTCCAGTTTGCAACAGATAGGTTGAATCTTGAGGCTGAGAGCGATCCTAGGCTGCACAATCTCAAGAGCGATTCCACACAAGTCTTCGTAAGACCGCGCAAAACATTTTGTTTTTGAAAGTTTTTAAGAAAGCGACAAATCGCTCGTGCAGAAGATAGTGTGGAACCAGTCTGGATCAAGTCAGGGTCCTTCTCAGTACTCACGCTGACAGGCATGGTTTCATTCATAAAACGGCTTAGCATGCCTATCTTTCTCTCAAAACCCAAGGAATTCCTTCCTCTTCGTTTTTATCACCGCAGTGTTCGAAAAGGGTTTTTATGAAAAGCTTAGGTCATTACAAACGATGTTCAAGGCACAAAAGAGTAAGTAGAATGTACTGTCGTTCCATTCACATCCTCTGGCATAACTAGCTGAAACAACAACAAGTACGGAAACGTGATAGCCGCAACTGTTTCATTCAGATTCCCTGATTGTGACTGGCTCCTCAACCGAGACAGATTCAAAAGGAAAAACAAAAGGATAATTACAAAACGGCGTTCGAGGCAATAACCCCGGAATCACCTGGTATTCTATACAAAGGGGACTGACTCGCTACAACAAGACAGACCCGTAAGCAAAAGGACTGACTCAAGACAATGAGACAGGCTCAAAGCAAAACAAAACAAAGACTGACTTGATACCCAAGCCAGATTTACAAAACTAGCATTCGCAGATGCTCAAAATGCGTGCCAGACGCCACATCAAAAACACTGGGCGCGCTCACAAGTGGTCCCATCCTGATCACACACTCACAGTATCCGCATCCTCAAAATCCAATAGCTAGTAGTAACGGACTTGGCTGAGGTGGACGGGAGGATAACCTCGTTGTCAATCAAATCTTGCACCTCATGACGGAGGCGAAAACAATTGTCGGTAGCATGGCTTGTTTGCTGGTGGTACGCGCAGTATTGAGTAGGGTCATGAGTAGCAGGGAGATTCTTCGGGAGAGGGCCGAGGCTCCAGGGGTTTAAGGTGTCCCTCTCGGCAAGGATTTGAAGTGCCTTGGACAATGGCATGTAGAGAGCATGGAAGACCCTGCGCCCTCGGGGCAGGTACTTTGGAGCCTGAGCACTCTTGCTAGATGCACTAGCGAACGGATCGGCGGGTGCGGCCTTGGATTCTGATCCTTTCCGGATGCAGGGTTGGGAACGGGAAGAACTGTTTGGCATGACGGGGCCTATCCCGGTTCTCTGATTGACTGGAACTGCCCTCAGGCGGAGTGGGAAAGCGTCCTCCACAGCTTTTGTCACAACTGCAGATATCTGTTGCTTGTTCATCCCCCCGGCTTTCAAAGCCTCGACTGCCCACAGCAGTTGTTCGATAGGATCGACATCTGCCTTCATCTGTCTTTACCTCTGGCCTCAGCCTGATTGAGGGTTTGGGTTGATGTTGACACGTCATTATTTACTGGAGGCCATCTCCGGTTGACTAAGTTCAATAACAATTCGGCCCAACAGCGGGGCTCCTGGGGTAAAAAGCTCCCGGCGTACGGTTGCAGCTGGCGAAGCCGACATTCCATAGGCGAGATCCGCCACAGACCTCTGGAGATCACCTATCATCCCCATTAGTTCAAATGTAGTAGGCTCACGAGCCTGATATAGCTGAGGGGCCCAGACTGGGTGCGCAACCGGCGATCTGGGTGGATGCGGCATATCAACAGTAGTCTCACTGTGTAGGGTGATTCCTTGATCCAACGCGGCCGTCATGACCACGATCTCTTCTGAATTCTGCGTCATGCTAAGTTCTGCCTCAGCAAGAAGAAGACACTAGCTATTCTGGATCAACTCTCTGAATCTCTGAACTGAAACGGAAAACAAGCAGTATTTCAGCCCCAAACAGATCAAACACGGGTGTAGCCGAACAACTGCACTCTACTACTGATCACTGTTCCCCAGAATCACTGTTCAAAACTGAACTGATACCCGCAGACATAACTGATTCTCAACAACACTGATACCGGTGCCCTCAGGCCAGATACCCAATCTTGCAAACTGACATGCGCATTCCTGTGGAGATACACTCTAAAAGCACATAGCAGGTAAGGGAGAGCCAAAACACCCCTATGTTGGGGTAGGGTTTCCCTGTCCTATTTTGTCAGGAGCTAGGGTTTCACTACGCACGCAGCGGTTTCAAATAACCTAACATCGGGTAAGCGACCTGTCCTAGTTTGGAATGGTCACTATGGATTCCAAATATGCACTAGGTCGAATGGTCAAAAGGGTGCCCCGGTAAAACCGGGGTTTGTGTTCCTATGCTGTCAGAGCCCATAACCGGTCAGCCTTATGGTCATGCCTTGACAAGACAAGCCTCCGGCAAACCGTTCAGGAATGGCAGATGGCAAACACGGTGTCCTAGGCGCACCAATGCACATGCAATGCAAAGAAACACATAAATGAAATCAAAACAGGATATCACGAGTTCGAGTCAAGCTCTCTAAATCCCCAGTGGAGTCGCCAGAAACTGTAGACAAGCCCGCGGGGGACCTCGCTACAGTTCGGACTCCCCTTTTTGTTTGTTGCGGTTCTTAATCTGAACCAAAGAGTCCAACTCTGGCAAATCGTTTTGAGAAAAAACAGATTTTGAAAGAAGTGCCAAACATGGACTGCTTTGCCAGATACAGAGTCGCCACCTAAATATTTTATTTTGGAAAATTTAGGAAACCCTGACTCGGTGCCAAAGGCCACGTGTCCGTCATCACCAAAGTTGCCTCGGCTCGGGAGCTTGGGTACGATCGGGGAAGGTCAGCTATGAGCACCCCCTTTCGCCCGGTCCGAAGACCGGCCTCTACTAACCGTGATATCTGATTTTTAAAACATTATGTGTTCTTGTTCCGGTTATTAGCCTAGAATTACTATGTTATGCGCACATCAAACAAGTATAGACTAGATTGCCTAATTTGGAAACAAGCATCGCATATCCGTTTGTTTTGAAAATACTTTGAAATTTTCTACTCGCAAATAGGCTAAAATACGGATTTCAATGAGTTTTTCCAGCTTAAACAATCCAACCTTCACCCACAGGCATTCAAACATTTTATCTCATATAAGCACTTAGCCGCATGGTAAGCATACAGTCATGTTAACATCCACACGCATGCGAGATGCTAAAGCATAAATACTTACATCGTATTCCGTGCCGAAACAATAAACTGGTTAGCAAACATGCATGTCCTAGTTCATGTTAAGTGGCTAATGCAACGCATACAGGATGTGATTAGGATGGGCTCGGCAAACCCTAAAGTGGCATGTGAAATGCTACAACTATCACGTATTCAATTTGGAATTGAAATACAATGCAGTTTGTATGATGTACCGAGCCCGGTGCATGTAAACGAATGTATGGATGCACGCATGCATTGCATGAGATATGCTAATTTAAACGTGCCCTAATACTAACCATCAAAGCAGGTAAGTAAAAGGGAGAAAGAAGTGGAGGTTGAAACACATGCACACACACGCACCCACACTTATTACAGATTCGCCCTCGCCCGGAGGGACCAAAAGAATAATACAAATTAACCAACTACGCAAGCTAATTAATAATTACAAATTGCCTAATTAGTTAACAACTAACTAAACTAGGAAAAACAGTAAACCGCCTCGGGAGGAGAGCCTGATGCAACGCATGCTCGGGTCCTGCTCGGAATTGCACTGCCATGCATGGTCTGCCTCTGTTTTCCCTGCTCTGCCCCTCCAAAGACTGCCAAAGCCTCAGGGATGTCTCTCTGGACATTGGGGGACACCATCGGCTGAGTAGAATTACCACCGGCTGCTAAACATGGCCATCGGCTGGAAATGAGGCTATCGGCCACCAATACATTGCCGGTCGGCACTCTGTACTGCCGGTCGGCAAACAATTCCTGCAGAATCTGCAATTGACAGCAGCAGAGGGCAGAACTTGCATGGCAATACAATTCAAGCAATGTATGCACCAATCATGCCCGTTATCATGTTTGTGACTCAAAGGGACATGTGCCTCGATTCTCGGACCATCAATCACGCATTTCCATGCATGATGGCCCAAAGAACCAAGTTGTGCACATTGATTTCAAATGCAATGCAAACAATCAAACCAAGGGGCTTCTACCTCCATCATGACTTAGTCAAGAGGTAGAGCATGCATGCCAATATAATGCAACCCTAAGCATGTTAACTAGGCATGGAACATGGCAATGCAAACAAGCATACAAGCTAGCAAGCATGCAAAACAAATAAAGGGTGGACTTAAACATGAATTAGGCAACTCTAAATAGGCCCAAAACAGTGGCCAAACACCAAGGAATTGGGATCAAACATACATACACACATGCAAGTAAGTTGGACCAATACTTAGGCACTAAACAAGCAACTCTCAAGCACACTTGAAAAGAGCATAATGTGGACAATTAGCATGCAACATAAGCTCTGAAAATCATGCTAGAATGTGGTGCCAAACCAACTCAAATGAAGCAAACATTAACATGCAAATGGCCCAAATACTTGAAGCAAGTCAAGAAGGCTTAAACCATGGCTAAGCAAACCGAGCCCCATAAGGCCAAGAAGGCTTAAAACAAGTTCAAGGCAGTCCTTGAGCATGCAAAGGGGACCCTTAGATGGCATCTAGGTGGCTCAAATTCAATAGCATGCATAATGGCCAAAACATAGAGCATACAACACAAGCTTTCAAGGCTTCAAAGAGGCGTCCAAGGCAAGCATATGAGCATGTCAAAGGGACTGAAATGACGTGTAGGATGTTTCTAAACCACTAAATTAATGCAAGCAATGCATGCTACTCATTCACATACTTGAAGCATACAAGCTCAAATACAAAGGGGCTATACTAAGCATGCCAAGATCGACCCAAGCAACTATGGACAGACCTAAAACATGGCAAAATGAACACAAAACCTTCACAAGCTTAGCCTAAAACATGCTAGAACAAAGGCTAACAACCTAAGGCATATTAAGGCAATAACAAGCATTACATGGTAGGTATGCTAAGCATGCATGGTGTACCAAAACCAACTTAATACCAAGTTAAATCATGACAATATAAGCATAAAATACAGCCAAGGCATGATCAACAAACCCTCAAACATGGTGCTCCCTCAAGAGGCCAAAAATGGTCCTTTTCAAGGACAACAAGAGAGGGGGTGGCCCTCTCCTTCTTGAGACTTTAAGGCACCATCTTCACCACTGAAATCCCTCAAGATTTCTGTGGTGGAGAGGCCCAAACACCAAAGTCCGGAGCTCACCAAAAATGCACAAAAAGGAGCCTTACAAAGCTTAAGAGGGGTCAAACTCCTCCAAACCACAAAACACCCTTAACAAAAATCAAGAGGGCTTAAAAAAAGAACTTTTTTATGTTATACACTAAACACAAAAAACAGTTCTAAGATAGGAAAAGTGGTGTACAAAAATGGGGTAAAAAGGAACTAGTGTCTCACCCTTGTAGACCCTCTTCAAAAAATGAAGCTCCAGCTGGTTCTCCAAGCTCAAAACCACCTAAAGACCTCAAGAACAACCTCTGATCGTTCAAGGAACCAAGAAAAGGTGTAACACTATGTGCTTGTGTGCAATAGTGAGACAAAACACACACAAAACTACAAAGAGAGGGAAGGTATAGATATAGGATAGATATAAGTTCTAAAGCTAAACCAGAGCTCCTCTCAAGATGTTGTCTAACCCTAGAAGAGGAGGAAGAGGTCTCCTCTTATAGATATTCACTCTTACAAAGCTTACAAAACAAGCTTGGCAAGAGTGAAATCCCTCCATACACGTGTATGGAGGGGGCAAAGGTGGGTGCCAGCTATCACAGCTGGCACAAAATATCTACCAAAAGTAGATGAACAGTGATCGGCTAGCAAAAAGTGTCATTTTGACAAAATTCACTGCCGACCGGCAACAAAGAGTGCCGATCGGCAATATATATTGCCGGTGGCAACAAAACCTTGGCCGGTGGCCTCTAGCCACTGCCAGTGATGTGTGGGGATGCCTCACAATGCATTCCCTGCCCCTTCAAGGCAAAACACAAGTGTTTGGTGCAAAACCAGACACTAAACAGTCGAGTTCGGAGATCCTGAGGCAAGGCGCGTAGCCGAGACCTCCGGGAACTCCAAACGAACATAACATGGATGATCACCGGGTGTTCAAACGGTGACGTCCAAGTCTTGAGGACGGTCAAAAATGGGGTGTCTACAGTGTCCGGAAAAGATAAAGAAAAACAGAGAGCAGAAGGAAAAACTGCTGGAGGAGGAGGCTGTACTGAAATAGCTAAAGAAAATTCAAGCAGACATCTCCATCTAGGGAGTGCTTATGGCCTTAAGGGTGCACAAACAAGCCGTCCTTTTTGCAATGGACAAGGTTAAACTTTCAATCGACACAACGCCCGAGCAGTTGGTAGGGCTGGTTTTCCCGGGAGGAGCTTCCCCGACCTTGACCTTCACCGACAAGGAATTGCAGCCCGAGGGCTCAGATCATAACAAACCGCACTATATCTCTATTGAATGTAGAGAGAAATAGATACCGGTGGTCCTTGTTGACGCAGGATCTACTATCAATGTGTGTCCATCAAGAACGGCATATGCTATTGGGTTGAAGCCCACCGATCTCGTGCCTACAGCCCAGGTGATACGGGCCTACGATAATACAAGCTAAGAGGTGTTGGGGACTGTACAGATTAAGACTCAGGTTGGTCCAGGGCAACAAGACATTGAGTTTCATGTCTTGGATGTTCTTGCAACCTTCAATCTACTCATTGGGCAGCCGTGGCTGCATCAAGTGAAGGTTTTCTCTTCCACCTTACACCAAATGCTGAAGTACCTCCACGGGAAAGGGGTGGCAATCATTTTTGGAAATTCTTCGATACATCCGCCGCCAGAGGTTTCTACACCAGTTCTGGAGATTGAGCATGGCACGGAGGATGTATTTTTGTCAGGATTCACCTTAGCTGAGGCTTGGGTTGTACAAGATATACTAGCTGTTGATGAGGGGCTATACGTCAGTGCACAGTCTGTCTACCTTATGAACAAGCTTCAACATATGCCCGGGATGGGATTAGGGTGAAGTGGCCAGAAGAGCGTCGCAGCATTGGCCGAAGTGCCGCATAATCCATATACCTTTGGTTGAGGTTATCTTCCTACCAAAGAGGATTGGGCGAGGAAAGGAAGAGAGATGGCCAGAAAAGCCAAGGTAAAGCAAGCAGGGAAGCACTATGAGCTAGTGCATAGACCTATCCAAGCGACCCTGAATGGACGCTTTGTCCGGGAGGGGGATGCCTTTTCATTTTACGGCTTTTCGGAGCCCTGGCTGAATTCAAAGAAGCGGCGCTTGCCCGGCTTCAAAATCTTTTTTGATCTTCAGTTGTCCGAGGATGAAGTTGCTGAAGAGCAGACAAACCCACCAGCTGAGGCTGAGCAGTGCAAGGAGAAGGATTCTGAGAGCATAGAAATTGAGATTGGAGCAGCGTTGGCTTGTCTCCTCTCAGATCCTCAGATTGTACCGGAGTGCTTAGGAGATAACTTATCAATTTCCATGATCGGGATGAAGCAGTTGTGGGCCCATCTTCTGGCATTCTCGATGCATCCATCGCACCCTCCCTCGTATGGCAATACAAGGAGGGCTTGTCATCTATTTCTGGGTCAGGTAGTGAATCGGAATCTAATTCTACAGAGTCTGTGGAGTCGGAATCAGGTTCCAGTTCTTCTAAGTTAGAGTCAGATATTCCTGGGGGTGATAACCCGGATGCCTCTGTCCTGTCCAGGTCATCTTTTTCTTTTTCTTTTTCTTTTGAGTCTGTTGTAACCGAGGAATCAGGCGATCTGGATGTGATTAATGAGAACTGTATAGCTGTGGCTTCCAAGTACTTTTCTGTGCCTTTAATTTATTGCATTAATCAAGACTTTCAAAATTTTAATGAAAACGACGAGGAAGAAATTCCTTCATTTTTGAAACATTTGATTGATTAAGAGCAAGAGAGGTTTGTAAAACCTTTGGTTGATAAAATCACCACAATTAATGTTTGTACTGAGAAGGACCCGCAGCTGGTCCAGATTGGGTCCACGTTGTCTTCCGAGGAACGTGAGTGCTTAGTCGCTTTATTAAAAGATTTCAAAGATGTTTTCGCATGGTCCTATGAAGACATGCCTGGAATCGATCCTGAGATTGTATAGCACGAGATCCCTCTTGACCCAGAGGCCCAACCTGTTAAGCAGAAGCTCCGAAGGATCTGCCTGGACTGGGCCTTGAAAATCAAAGAAGATGTCACCAAGCAGATCGACGCAGGGTTCCTGTTAGTATCTGAGTATCCAACTTGGCCGGGCAATATAGTTCCGGTGCAGAAGAAGGACAGCAGAATTCGGTTATGTGTGGACTTTAGGGATTTGAACAAAGCCAGTCCGAAGGATGACTTTCCTCTACCGCATATCGACGATTTAGTGGACTTCACCGCTAGGCATGCGTTGCTCTCATTTATGGATGGGTTTTCAAGCTATAATCAGATTTTGATGGCACTTGAAGACAGGGAGAAAACCGCTTTCACTACCCCGTGGTGAACTTATTGTTATAAGGTGATGCCGTTCGGATTGAAGAATGCTGGGGCTACATATCAACGGGCTGCAACCACAATTTTGCATGATATGATCCATAAAGAGGTCGAGGTGTATGTGGACGACATGATTGTCAAGTCCAAGGAAAGAGAGGGCCACTACACCGCGTTGAACAAGTTCTTCCAATGGATCAAAGAGTATCGGTTGCGGCTGAATCCTCAGAAATGTACTTTCGTTGTTACAGCAGGGAAAATGCTGGGGTTCTTAATTACACAAAGGGGCATCGAGGTTGATCCTTCCAAGATTAAGGCCATCTTAGAAATGCCACAACCGAGGACTAAAAAGGAGGTGTGAGGATTTCTGGGTAAATTGCAATTCATAAGACGGTTTATTGCTAAATTAACCTTGACTTGTGAACCACCGTTTGGTCTCTTGAAGAAAGGAAAGAAGTTCCATTGGGATGACCGATGCCAAATTGCTTTCGAGTAGATCAAGCAATATTTACAGAATCCACATGTGTTGTCGCCGTCGGAGCTGGGGAAACCGTTGATTCTATACCTGTCAGTGACCAAAACGATGATGGGCTGCATGTTTGCATAGGAATCTGAGGATAAAGTGGAGAAGGCTATCTACTACCTGAGTAAGAAAATGCTGGATTACGAGACCCGCTACACTCCGCTGGAGAAGGCTTGTCTGGCCTTGGTATGAGCTACCAGGAAGCTGAGGCACTACCTGTTAGCTCACTCTGTAATATTGGTTTCGAGATTAGACCCCATCAAATATCTCTTTGAGAAACTAGCGCTTACGGGTAGGCTAGCCCGTTGGTTGCTTCTGCTTTCTAAATTCGATTTAAAGTATATGACGCGCAAGTCAGCGAAAGGGAGAGCAGTAGTGGAGTTTTTAGCCGATCACCCGATAGAGGGAGGTGAAGCAGTTGAATATATGTTCCCGGATGAGGCCATTCTACATGTCGAAGAAGAGACTTGGACGATGTACTTTGATGGAGCGTCAAACCAGTACGGGTATAGGATAGGGGTGTTGCTGATAGCACCAGACAATTCCTGCATACCCTTAGCATTCAAACTCCGATTCAAAATATTGAACAATGAGGTAGAGTATGAGGCATGTATCGTTGGACTAGAAGTCGCCCTAGAATTAGGGGCAAAACAGTTGGATGTCATCGGGGACTCGAACCTGGTTGTATCTCAAGCTAAAGGAGATTGGAAAGTTAAAGAAGAAAAGATGAAAATCTATCACCAGACCTTGGATGTTCTAATTCCTCAGTTTGAAAAACTGAACTTCGCTAATTTGTTAAGAGAGAACAACAGGTTCGCCGATTCTTTAGCAACTCTATCTTCTATGATGGACATCCCTTTTGGAGTCCGGATGTGTCCGATCATCATTAAACAGAAATTCGTCCCGACCTACGAGCTGATTGCTACCATAGATGAGGTACAAGATCAAAACCCCTGGTATTACGATTTTTGGAACTTCTTGGAAAAGGAGGCTTATCCACCAAGGGCAAATACCAAAGATAAGAGGGCGATACGAAGAATGGCTGCTCAGTTCATCGTCTGCGGGGGTAAACTGTACAAGCGGGGTCATCTTGGGATGCAAAAGATATGCGTTGATGCTAAAGAATCCAAGCGCCTTGTGGGAGTTGGGGGTGTTTCACCCCCTTGTATGCCTTATTTGTTAAGCTTTGGAGCCATTCCTTGAAGCTTTTGTAGTGGCCTTTGCATGGCCCTTCTACCACTGAAACTCAGAGGAATTTCAGTGGTGGAAAGGTGTTTTTGAGGTCCAAAATGAGAAGGGGTGGTCCCCTCTCGTCTTATCTTGCTTCCTTGTCTTGTTGGCCTCATACTTGAGCGTATTTTTCTAGCATGTGTTGGTTTGATCTCAGCCTATTTTTGGTCTTATTTCAGAATGTTGTAGCTCTGTTTTGGCTTGGTCGAGTCACCTCTTGCATACCTCATGTACTTGTAGTGCAATCTCACTCACTAGCCTAGCATACTTGGTGTTTTGGCCTATTGTTCTAGCATGTGTATGCTCTACTCTAGCATGTTTTTGCCTATGTTTTAGCATGCTTTAGGTCTGATTTGAATGGTCTTGACCATATATGCTTTGCCTTGCATAGTTATAGTGTAAAAGCCCTTTCACTAGCTTTGTGTTTCAAGCTTCTTGACATGCTTTATTTGAGCTATTTGCATGATATGGCATCATTTGGTATACAATTTCAAAGCATATACATGTGTCACATTCTCACTTCTTTCACTCCTTGAGAGTTTTTGAGAGTTGTGTCTTTGTGCCTTACTTGTGAGCTACCAAAGGAGTATGATTTTCTACTCCTTTGAGCCTTAGTTCCAGCATGTTTTTGCCACTGATTTGCCATGATATAGCTCTGTTTTGGGCTGGTTTGGTTATTTGTGCATAGTATTGCATAATCCTGGTGTTGTGTACCTCACTAGCTTTAATGCTTGAGTTCTCTAGCATGCCATACTTGTGTTGTTTGCATGATATGTCATCATTTGGCACGTGATTTTAGTGCCTACATCTTTGCCATACTCTCTTATCTATCACTCTTCAATTGTGTTTAAGAGTTATGCCTTTATGCCTTGCTTGCGAGCCATGAGTTGAGTATGCATTCCTTGCTTTTTGTGCCTAAGTTTTGTTGAGTTTTGGCCACTGTTTTGAAGTATCTTAGGTCTGTCCATAGTGCATGCCTCATGTGTAATATACTTTACTAGCTTTGATGCCTTAGCTCCTTAACATGTCTTGCATGCATTGCTTACATGATAGAGTCTTGTGTATGCCATTTTAGCATTGATAGATTAGCATGTTGTTTGCATTGCATTGTGTTCGGATCAGACGTTAATCCAAACACAAGAAATGTGGCACGTTTCATACTCATAGTGATAAAATGCATTATGTTTCTCGGTCACCGACACCCTTGATCATGCATGATAGGGTGGAGGCTCTTCGAGTCTTATTTGTGCATTCACTAACATTGTGAAAGCTTGACTCTTTGGCCATCATGCATTGAGTTACGTGATTGGTGGCTTGAGAGCAGAGCACTACACCCCTTTCAGCTTGAGACATGATAAGGAGTGTAGTTGCACACACATTTCCTTGCAAATACACTGACATGCCTCTGTTTGTGCTCTGTTGTAGCAAAAAGAGAAATTGCAGGAAGTAGTGGTCGACCGGCCATCAAATCAACCGACTGGCCACCAGTACTGGCCGATGGCCATCCCTCTTGGCCGACCATCCCTCAGCATGTTCCTAAAGTGGGTCAGAAGCAGTCTGGAAGTTGGCATAACTTTCAGAGGTCTAAAGGTGTGCAAACAGAGGCATTTTGAGGTAAGGTAGTAGATTTTTGGGAGGATGCGACCAAGCATGCATCCCTCCCTCGTCCGCGAGGCCATTCTTTCGCTTTATTAGCTATTTGAAGTTGATTACATGAGCTGTAATTGATTTAGTTTAGTTTACTTTGTATTATCTAATTAGCTTAGCATAGCTAGTTAATTCATTCGGTTTGTAATTAATTAGCTTAGAATAGTTAATTAGTTGGTTTGTAATAAGTAGCTTAGCATAGCTTAGCTTATTATTCGGACCCTCCGTCGAGAGGGCAAATATTGTAATAAGTGTGCGTGTGTGTGTGCATGTCTTCCAACCCCATTTCTTTCTCCCTTTTATTTATCATCTTTTGATGGTTAGTTTAGGGCATATTTCAATTAGCATACTTATGCTTTGCATACGTGCATAATTCATTTTGTCATACATGCGTTGCTCTCATTTATGGATGGGTTTTCAAGCTACAATCAGATTTTGATGGCACTTGAAGACAGGGAGAAAACCGCTTTCACTACCCCGTGGAGAACCTATTGTTATAGGGTGATGCCGTTCGGATTGAAGAATGCTGGGGCTACATATCAACGGGCTGCAACCACAATTTTGCACGATATGATCCATAAATAGGTTGAGGTGTACGTGGACGACATGATTGTCAAGTCTAAGGAAAGAGAGGGCCACTACACCACGTTGAACAAGTTCTTCCAATGGATCAAAGAGTATCGGTTGCGGCTGAATCCTCAGAAATGTACTTTCGGTGTTACAGCAGGGAAAATGCTGGGGTTCTTAATTACACAAAGGGGCATCGAGGTTGATCCTTCCAAGATTAAGGCCATCTTAGAAATGCCACAACCGAGGACTAAAAAGGAGGTGCGAGGCTTTCTGGGTAAATTGCAATTCATAAGACGGTTTATTGCTAAATTAACCTTGACTTGTGAACCACCGTTTGGTCTCTTGAAGAAAGGAAAGAAGTTCCATTGGGATGACCGATGCCAAATTGCTTTCGAGTAGATCAAGCAATATTTACAAAATCCACATGTGTTGTTGCCGTCAGAGTCGGGGAAACCGTTGATTCTATACCTGTCAGTGACCAAAACGATGATGGGCTGCATGTTTGCATAGGAATCTGAGGATAAAGTGGAGAAGGCTATCTACTACCTGAGCAAGAAAATGCTGGATTACGAGACCCGCTACACTCCGCTGGAGAAGGCTTGTCTGGCCTTGGTATGGGCTACTAGGAAGCTGAGGCACTACCTGTTAGCTCACTCTGTAATATTGGTTTCAAGATTAGACCCCATCAAATATCTCTTTGAGAAACTAGCGCTTACGGGTAGGCTAGCCCGTTGGTTGCTTCTGCTTTCTGAATTCGATTTGAAGTATATGACGCGCAAGTCAGCGAAAGGGAGAGCAGTAGTGGAGTTTTTAGCCGATCACCCGATAGAGGGAGGTGAAGCAGTTGAATATATGTTCCCGGATGAGGCCATTCTGCATGTTGAAGAAGAGACTTGGACGATGTACTTTGATGGAGCGTCAAACCAGTACGGGTATGGGATAGGGGTGTTGCTGATAGCACCAGACAATTCCTGCATACCCTTAGCATTCAAACTCCGATTCAAAATATTGAACAATGAGGTAGAGTATGAGGCATGTATCGTTGGACTAGAAGCCGCCCTAGAATTAGGGGCAAAACAGTTGGATGTCATCGGGGATTCGAACCTGGTTGTATTTTAAGCTAAAGGAGATTGGAAAGTTAAAGAAGAAAAGATGAAAATCTATCACCAGACCTTGGATGTTCTAATTCCTCAGTTTGAAAAACTGAACTTCGCTAATTTGTTAAGAGAGAACAACAGGTTCGCCGATTCTTTAGCAACTCTATCTTCTATGATAGACATCCCTTTTGGAGTCCGGATGTGTCCGATCATCATTGAACAGAAATTCGTCCCGGCCTACGAGCTGATTGCTACCATAGATGAGGTCAAGATCAAAACCCCTGGTATTACGATTTTTGGAACTTCTTGGAAAAGGAGGCTTATCCACCAGGGGCAAATACCAAAGATAAGAGGGCGATACGAAGAATGGCTGCTCAGTTCATCGTCTGCGGGGGTAAACTGTACAAGCGGGGTCATCTTGGGATGCATAAGCTATGCGTTGATGCTAAAGAATCCAAGCGCCTTGTGGGAGTTGGGGGTGTTTCACCCCCTTGTATGCCTTATTTGTTAAGCTTTGGAGCCATTCCTTGAAGCTTTTGTAGTGGCCTTTGCATGGCCCTTCTACCACTGAAACTCAGAGGAATTTCAGTGGTGGAAAGGTGTTTTTGAGGTCCAAAATGAGAAGGGGTGGTCCCCTCTCCTCTTATCTTGCTTCATTATCTTGTTGGCCTCATACTTGAGCGTATTTTTCTAGCATGTGTTGGTTTGATCTCAGCCTATTTTTTGTCTTATTTCAGAATGTTGTAGCTCTGTTTTGGCTTGGTTGAGTCACCTCTTGCATACCTCATGTACTTGTAGTGCAATCTCACTCACTAGCCTAGCATACTTGGTGTTTTGGCCTATTGTTCTAGCATGTGTATGCTCTACTCCAGCATGTTTTTGGCTATGTTTTAGCATGCTTTAGGTCTGATTTGAATGGTCTTGACCATATATGCTTTGCCTTGCATAGTTATAGTGTAAAAGCCCTTCACTAGCTTTGTGTTTCAAGCTTCTTGACATGCTTTATTTGAGCTATTTGCATGATATGGCATCATTTGGTATACAATTTCAAAGCATATACATGTGTCACATTCTCACTTCTTTCACTCCTTGAGAGTTTTTGAAAGCTGTGCCTTTGTGCCTTACTTGTGAGCTACCAAAGGAGTATGATTTTCTACTCCTTTGAGCCTTAGTTCCAGCATGTTTTTGCCACTGATTTGCCATGATATAGCTCTGTTTTGGGCTGGTTTGGTTATTTGTGCATGGTATTGCATAATCCTGGTGTTGTGTACCTCACTAGCTTTAATGCTTGAGTTCTTTAGCATGCCATACTTGTGTTGTTTGCATGATATGTCATCATTTGGCACGTGATTTTAGTGCCTACATCTTTGCCATACTCTCTTATCTATCACTCTTCAATTGTGTATAAGAGTTATGCCTTTATGCCTTGCTTGCGAGCCATGAGTTGAGTATGCATTCCTTGCTTTTTGTGTCTAAGTTTTGTTGAGTTTTGGCCACTGTTTTGAAGTATCTTAGGTCTGTCCATAGTGCATGCCTCATGTGTAATATACTTTACTAGCTTTGATGCCTTAGCTCCTTAACATGTCTTGCATGCATTGCTTACATGATAGAGTCTTGTGTATGCCATTTTAGCATTGATAGATTAGCATGTTGTTTGCATTGCATTGTGTTCGGATCAGACGTTAATCCAAACACAAGAAATGTGGCACGTTTCATACTCATAGTGATGAAATGCATTATGTTTCTCGGTCACCGACACCCTTGATCATACATGATAGGGTGGAGGCTCTTCGAATCTTATTTGTGCATTCACTAACATTGTGAAAGCCTGACTCTTTGGCCATCATGCATTGAGTTACGTGATTGGTGGCTTGAGAGCAGAGCACTACACCCCTTTGAGCTTGAGACATGATAAGGAGTGTAATTGCACACACATTTCCTTGCAAATACACTAACATGCCTCTGTTTGTGCTCTGTTGTAGCAAAAAGAGAAATTGCAGGAAGCAGTGGTCGACCGGCCATCAAATCAGTCGACTGGCCACCAGTACTGGCCGATGGCCATCCCTCTTGGCCGATCATCCCTCAGCATGTTCCTAAAGTGTGTCAGAAGTAGTCTTCAAGTTGGCATAACTTTCAGAGGTCTAAAGCTGTGCAAACAGAGGCATTTTGAGGTAAGGTAGTGGATTTCTGGGAGGATGCGACCGAGCATGCATGCCTCCCTCGTCCGCGAGGCCATTCTTTCGCTTTATTAGCTATTTGAAGTTGATTACATGAGCTGTAATTGATTTAGTTTAGTTTACTTTGTATTATCTAATTAGCTTAGCATAGCTAGTTAATTCATTCGGTTTGTAATTAATTAGCTTAGAATAGTTAATTAGTTGGTTTGTAATAAGTAGCTTAGCATAGCTTAGCTTATTATTCGGACCCTCCGTCGAGAGGGCAAATATTGTAATAAGTGTGTGTGTGTGTGTGCATGTCTTCCAACCCCATTTCTTTCTCTCTTTTACTTATCATCTTTTGATGGTTAGTTTAGGGCATATTTCAATTAGCATACTTATGCTTTGCATGCGTGCATCATTCATTTTGTTATACATGCACCGGGCTTGGCACATCATTCAAAATGCATTGTATTTCAATTCCTATTTGTATACGTGTTTCAAAGCATCTTATCAAGTGTTGCTTCATGTGCCATCTTAGATAGGCGAGCCTACTTAGTTGCATTTTGCATGTGTTGCATTAGGCATTGTTAACATAGCTAGGATCATGCATTGATTACTAACTAGCTTCTGTTTTGGCTCGGAGTACACTGTAAGTGTTTACGCTTTAGCATACTGCATGAGATGTGCGTGTTGCCGTGTTAGCATGCTTGCCATGAGGCTATTTGCTTAATTGCTTTAGCTACATGGATGCCTGTGGATGAAGGCTTTATTACTTGAATTGGAACAATTCATCAAAATGTGAGTTTTAAGCCCACTTGAAGTGGCAAATCATCATGTTTTAAGCCCACTTGTTTGGTGGCAAATCCGCGCTTTAGCCCACTTGAGGGTGGCAAATTCAAACCATTTTCGAAAACAAACATGAGATGTTTTGTTCCAAATTGAGCGATTGAGTCTATACTTGTGTGCTGTGTAGATCACATAGTAAAGTTAGCTAAATAACCAGAATAAGAACACGTGTGTTTCCAAAAACAACATATCATGTTTAGTAGAGGCCGATCCTTTGATCGGGCGAGCGGGGGTGCTCATTTCAGTACTTTCCCTCTCGTACCAAAGTTCCCGAGCCAAGGCAACTTTGGTGATGACGGACACGTGGCCTTAGGCACGAGTCAGGGTTTCTTAAATTTTCTAAAATAAAATATTTAGGTGGCGACTCTGAAATCTGGCAAAGCAGTCCATGTTTGGCGTTTTTTATTCAAAATTGATTTTTCAAAACCAATTGTCGGATTTGGACTCTTTGGTGATTTATCAATCTTACATTACACTTTGTGAGATTAGATTCAGAACCGTGACAGGAGTCCAAACTGTAGTAGCTAGAACCCAATTCACGCCGTCTCTGAAAGGAGGGCGTGCGGAGCGAGTTCGGGCATCTACACTAGGCTACTGGGTCAGGGCCACTTGTGCAGTATGGGGCCGCACATGCAGGGGAGGAGGCTGCACGTGCAGGAGAGAGGAGTTTTGGAGGGTTGCATACTATCTAATAAGCATGTGCGGCGTAAGGGACGGAAGAAGGTGGCCACGTGTGCGGGGATAAAGGTCGTACGCGTGGAAGTAGGCTCCGCACGTGCGGGACGCTGGCAGTCTGAAAACTCTGTTTTTTATTCTCTTTGTGGCTGAGTTTGTATCATTTCCTAACCCGCCCTTCTCACTCTAAAAAGGCATTTTGTTCCTCATCTCTAAAAACCTCCCCCAAACACTCAAAACCCTTGATTTCTTGCAATCCTTTGGGTCTAGATCCATCTTCTCTCACAAGTTTTGAAGATCAAAGCTAGAGCTACATTGTGTACGGTGGAGATTGAGTTTGGGCATCTTGGATTTCTAGGGCTTCATCTTCTTTTCTTCATCAAACCTTGAGGTAGGGACCTCCTTGAGTTATATATACATGTTTTGCAATATTGATGTTGATTTAAAGGTTTTATTGTAGTTATTATGTTAATTTTGATTTTTGTGACCCAAAATGTAGAGATTTTCAAAAGTGGATTTTAAAAATGTCAAATCCTTCTAAAATAGCATCTTGAGAGTTGAAATTACCTTAGACAAGGAAAATGGTGTGATCTTGAGGGTCTTTTTCAAGTGTCTGGTGTGTGTGTGTGTTGTTTGCCAGGAAGAAAAACCTAGAGATTGGGGGTTTTTGGAAAATATGTGGGAATTCGTGGATTTTCTTGGGTTAGATGAAGGGTGAGTGAGAATTTTGTGTTATTGTTTGCAAATATAATATAACTCCTTGACATATGAGAAATTGGAGGTCATACTTGAATTTATTGACAAATGCATATGTAGTTGTGAATTGATCCATTGTTGAGTTCCATAAAATATGAGACTTGTGACCTTTGGGAAATTGATGTTCAAGAATATTGCATGTGGTCTTGAAATGACTAAAATGTGAGGATGATACAAAGACGTGGAAAGGTTGCTATATGTTGTACGGTTTGGTCGAACATATAGTATTTTTGTGGATTAATGTTAAAGGAAGGAAAAATGGGAAATGTGGTTGTCATTGTATTATTGTTGTGATACTTCAAAATGGAAGGATGTTATGAGGTATTGATCATCATTGCATACACATTCATTTTACTGATTATTTTGCATTTTGAGTTGAGTTTGGAAATAATTACATTGAGAAAAGAATATTTTGAAATAAGAACTATTGAAATGTTTTGGGGTAAATACGTTGATATGTCCGGATAGGAGGTGTAGATGAAATTGATAAGTTGGCCTGAGTGTCCGAGGTGAAACACGGAAAACACGCACGGAGGAGGTACCACTTCCCTTCCGGTTAGCAACCGGTAAAGTGGGGTTTTGGGTAGTGCTTGTTGAGCCTACTTGCAGACACCAACCTAGGGATTACCTGAGTTGTATTTACCGCTCCTATTGAATAAAATTGTAAGCTTTGGAATTGTTGAGATTTCAATTGTTGTTGAACATGGTGATTTTTAAGAAGAGCATGTACATGAAGTTTTCTTTAAATTGGCATTGCATTTAATATTGGAAAGTCTTGCATAATTGTATATACTTTGTAAGGATTCTCTACTGGGCTTTGTGCTCACCCCTATGGGATTTGGTGCAAGAAAAGATGTGGTGGTCCCGCTGAGTTGAGGGTGTGGACATATTTTTGTGAAGAGTAAATGACTCTATTTTGTTGTGAATTTAACTGTTAGCCAAGGGCTTTAAATGTATGGGTTCGTGAAACTGTTTTTGTATAACCGGGCTCAAGCCTTGGAAGATGTAAGCCCTTAAGGGCATTTTATTTATTTTTGGGATTTGATGCTCTACATGCTATAGATTCATGTGTTTTCATACCATTGAATGTATAATTCGCATGTGAAACTTTTGTATAAACTTGTTGATTAATGATGTAAAGTTTGGAGAATCGCTATTATTATTATGTGGGTGGTGAATGATGTTTTAAATTTCTGTTGGATTATTTCAGGGCGTGACAATACAACTAACCTTAGAAAAACTAAATTCATATCAATGTGAATCATTCACACTACAACATGAAACAAAATTGAAAGGAAAAAAAAAATTAACTATTTCAATTGTTTAATGGTAACAAAAAATGATTGTTCAAACAACAAGTATAGTAACAAATTAACCAATAATATGTGAACATTCATATCTTGCAAAATATATAATTACATCCATATCTATATTTCAACTCTTATTTCTTAGACTTTCAAACAATGCCAACTATGAACATTCACACTGATTGACCAAAAAAGTAAAAACAATAGCACCAATAGAATTAGAAAGCCAAAAATAAAATAAAATAAAATAACTCAATCACTCTAAAAAAAAAAATATCACCCACATCCTCATCTTCATCATTATCTTTATTATTATCACTATCATTAACAATCTATGCAATTTCCACCAATCCAAATCAAACCAAGCCCACCTTTGAAGAATATGTTTGTAACAAAATTGATCGGACATAAACAGATCTTCGACTTATAACAATGGAGAAGCATATAGTTTCAACCACAGAGCAACAATGGACGAACACAAAACTTCGAACACAAAGTGACAATGGAGCAGCACAAACTTCACCACAAAACTGGAGGAATATAATATTATTTCACCACCATGTGTGAACTAGAGTTTCTAAATCCTACCAAATAGAGAGTTTCGAAACCCTAGCACAAAACAATACCACAAATGTGAATGAAACTGATAAAAAAGAAAAACGTGAATAATAGTAAATACCAAAATAGAGGTAGCAATAAAAAGGAAATGTGTATATCATTTTTCTATGTAATATACATATTAACAATAGATATAAGGGTATAATAGTCCAACAAACAATATAAATCACTAAAAAAGGATCTCATGGAATAAAAGTATAAATACATGGGAGTCACTAGATTATAATTTTCCTTGGTGGATTTATTGGGTTGGAACACCTCTAAATGGAATTTATCAATAAAAAACCCATATAATAATAAGAAATATTCACCTACTAAATCATCTAATAAATATTATGATAAACCCAAAAAGAAATATCATAAGCAAAATAAGAACTTTAATCAAAAGTCAAAATTAACTCAAAATATTACTTGATATAATTGTAGTAAAAAGGGTTATTATTCTAATAAATGTAAAGTTAACGAAAAGCTTAATCAATTACAGATTACTGAAGAAAATCAAAGTAAAATATTTGAAATATGCAAGTTAGCTAATATTTGGGATCAATCTAATAACCCATCTAGCAATAGTAACTCATCTAGTGATAGTAACCCACCTAGTGATACCTCTGACTGTTATTCTCCTAGTAATGATACTGATAATGATCAAATAGAATCAGGATTTAATGACGCATGTTGTAAACAAGTTAATGTTCTCAGTAAATCACAATAAGAAGAAGATTCATTAATTGAATTAATTAGTAAATTAGACATCCTAAATTAAAAATAAAATATACTAATAAATTAAAATCTTTATTAATTAACAAAGGAAGTAAACCTTCTACAAGTAAACCAATTATTAGTCTAACGACTACTTTAGAAAGGTTTAGAAAACATAAATATTAAGAAGTAACTCTATACGATTTACAAAATGAAATTAATCAAATTAACTTAACTATTAAAGAATAAAAAAATAGAGATAAATCTTTAGAAGACAAAATTGCTATATTAAAAATCAATAAACATCTTAATGATTTTGAAAGTAAAACTGACACATCCTCCGATGAATCTAATAATGCTCCAAATCATGTAATTTTTATAATCATTCCAATAAATCTGATAGTGAAGAAAATAATCAAGAAAATAATCAATTAAACATAATTAATAAAATAAATATTAAAAAATGGCATTCAAAAATAAAACTAGTAATAAATGATTATGAAATGGAAGTCATAGCCTTAATTGATACGAGCCCTGATCTTAATTGTATCGGTGGTGCTATATGCGCCAATTAGTATACTAATTAGTGTACTAACACTAGTTATGACATTATTATTGACCCCACTCATTATACAAATTATAAATACCAAAAACCTCTTAAATTATGCCACATCATCAATTGGTATACTAGTTAGTACATTAATTTATGCATATAGCATTATTCTATTTGTATTCAACAAGGCTTAATCCCTACTAAATACTATCATAAAACCAGTGAACAATTAAGCTCAACCATTGACAATCAAATGCGTATTAAATATAAATTATCTAAAGTTCATATCTGTCAAAACAATGTTTGTTTTCAAATATCATTTGTTATGGCACAAAATATGACTGATAAAGTCATTTCAGGTGTCCCATTTATTTATTTGTTTTACCAATTCACTACTAATAATCATGGTATTACAACCCAAGCATTGGTCAAAAACCAACTTCAATTCTTAGCTTCTCTAGAAATAAAAGAATTAAACCAGTTAAAAGATTACTGACTCATTCAATCAATTAATATATTAAACTAAACAGCTATAATTTCTCAAAGAATAAGTCAAATATAAAACAATTGAATCTCAATTAACTAATCCCATTCTTATTAAAAAAAATTTAAAAAATTAAAAATCATTTAGAGAAACTGTTTGTTCTACTCTTTCTAGTTGTGATGACTAAGTTTAAAAAAAAAAATAATAATAATAATAATAAATAAATAAAGAAATTAATGATAAAATAAAAGTGGGGCTTATTCTAATGGTGGCTTTTATGGTGGAGATTATTTATATATATTATATATATAAAAGGAAGTTATCTGTGTGTGTGACTTTAATATCCCACTTGTGTAATTGTAAAGCACACAAATCCTTGTGGTGTAGCTTCACGTGATATATCTAACAAGAAATGAGAATATTGAGAAATTATATTTCATTCACCACAATATTACATTTAGGCAGACACCTCTTTATAGTTAATACAGGAGAGTTGGTTAGTGTTGGTTAGGAGTTTGTTACAACAAACTCTAACTGAGATAACAAACTCCTAACTGAATCTAAACTAACAGACTGAATCTAGTGGCTGCTGATGTGGCTTCAATGGTTGCAGCTGCTGCTGCTACTTCAATGGTTCAATGGTAATCTGCATGCTACTGCTTCAATGGTACTCTGTTTCTTATCAGTCCCCCGCAAGATGATGGGGCTAGGAAGCACCAGAAGCTTGGACTAAGGTAAAGAAACCGGGAAGAAGAAAGGGGCTTAGTAAAGATATCAGCAATCTGATCATCAGTAGCAATATAAGCCAAAGAGATTTGTTTAGAGACGACTCTTTCCCGAATGAAATGACAGTCCACCTCGATGTGTTTAGATTTAGAATGAAACACTGGATTGGAGGCTAAGGCCATAGCAGAAACATTGTCACACCATAACACAGGGACAGCAGAAGAAGGAACATATAATTCTGTGAGCAATTGTTGAAGCCAACAAATTTCTGCTGTAGTGTGAGCCATTGACCGATATTCAGCCTCTGTAGAGGACCTAGAGACGGTGGGTTGCTTTTTAGAAGACCAAGATATAAGATTGGAACCAAGATATATACAAAAGCCGGAAGTAGATCTTCTGTCAGTGCAATCTCCTGCCCAATTTGAATCCGTAAAGGCATGAAGATCATAAGATCCTTTGCTGAAAGTAAGACCATGAGAAACAGTGCCTTGAATATATCTGAGCAGTCTTTTAACTAGAGCAAAGTGAGCATTAGTGGGAGCTTGCATATGCTGACAAGCTTGATTGACAGCAAAGCAATGTCAGGTCGAGTAATGGTTAAGTATTGTAAACCACCAACAATGCTTCGATAAAAGGAAGGCTGAGCATAAGGAAGCAGATCAGTGGAGGAGGAACAGCAAAAGATTTCGGAGCAATAGGAGTGGAGCAGGGCTTACAATGAGCCATACCAGCTTTATGGAGCAGCTCTTGAGCATATTTGTGCTGAGACAAGAAGTAACCAGTGGAAAGAGCTTGAACAGAAATGCCTAAAAAATAGGAGACATCTCCTAGTTCCTTCATGGAAAAGGCTACATGCATCTGAGCAAGTAAGGCTTGGATCAAATTTGGATCACTTCCAGTTAGCAGAATGTCATCTACATAGATGAGCAAAATAGTGATACTAGTAGAGGTCTTTCTGACAAAGAGAGAAGGATCAGCATAACTATGACAGAAGCCTTGAGTAAGTAAGAAAGATGAGAAGGTGGAGTACCAAGCTCGAGGAGCTTGCTTGAGGCCATACAAAGCTTTGTGTAATTTGCACACATGATGAGGAAAGGTGGAATCAACAAAACCCTGAGGTTGCAACATATATACCTCTTCATCTAACTTACCATGTAGGAAAGCATTGGAGATGTCCAACTGCTTGAGAGACCACTGATTTTGAAGGGCAAGACACAAGAGAATCCGAATAGTAGGTTGCTTAGCAACGGGACTGAAAGTTTCATCATAATCAATGCCCTCTTGTTGCAAGTATCCCTTAGCAACTAAGCGAGCCTTGTAACGAGCAATGGTACCATCTGAATTTTTTTTAATACGAAAAACCCACTTACAGCCTATAGCAGATTTGGTAGAAGAAGGAGGAACAAGGGTCCAAGTACCTTGTTTATGGAGAGCTTGAAACTCCTCATTCATAGCATTAAGCCAGAGAGGAGAAGTTAAAGCTTGAGCAGCATTTTGAGGCTCAGTGCTAGTAAGATCCACTGGAGGAGTGTGAGTAAGAAGACAAGAAGGAGGTACAGTATTCTGGGAAAGAGAAGAAGCTGCATTATGCTGAGAAAGGGAACCTTTAGATCTAGTAGTCATAGGATGAGTACTACAAGAAGTAGAGTGAGAAGGGAGAGGTGGAAGGTGAATAGAAATAGAGTCAATAGGAACAGAAGAAAGGAAATAGGACAGCAGTAGAGACTGCAGGAAAACCAGTAGCAGATGCCTTAGTAATAAGAGGATCAGGTGCTGCAGTAGGAAGAGAAGAAGAAACAGGAACATCAGTAGAGACTGCAGGAAAACTAGTAGTAGAAGCTGCAGGAAATATAGGAGCAGGTGCTGTAGGAAGAACAGCAGGTGCATCAGGAAAAACAGAAACAGTAGGTGAAACATTTGTAGGACAGAACTGGTAGATGGAGTAGAAAATGATGAGGAAGGAACAGGAGAAAGAGATGAGGAAGATGTGGTAGATGGAGAAGAAGACCAGAAAAAGGATGTGAGATTAGGTAGAGTAGGAGGAGAAGGTGTTTGAATAGCAAATGGGAAGCAAGACTCATTGAACAAGACATGTCTAGACAACACAATTTTTCCAGTAGAGGGATCCAAACACCTGTAGCCTTTAATGGATGGATGGTAACCTAAGAAGACACAAGGTGAAGATCTTGGTTGAAGCTTATGATCAATATAAGGTCGAAGCCATGGAAAACATTGGCAACCAAATACTTTGAAAATTCATAATCTGGAAGAGCATGAAAGAGTAACTGAAAAGGTGATTTATGATGAAGAGACAAACTAGGCATCCTATTGATAAGAAACACAGCTGTAGCTAGAGCTTCAAACCAGTAGGTGAGAGGCATGCTAGATTGATACATTAATGCAATAGCTGTTTCAACAATATGTTGATGTTTTCTCTCAGCAATACCATTTTGTTCGGGAGTGTAAGGACAAGTGAGATGATGTAGAATACCATTTTCAGCAAGATAACTATCCATTTTATGATTGACAAATTCAGTTCCATTATCAGTTCGGAGAATTTTCAAGAAAGTATCAAATTGTTTTTCCACATAAGCTTTAAACAAAAGAAATGTAGAAAAGACTTCACTCTTAACATAAAGAGGATAGATCCAAGTAAATCTTGTGAAATCATCAACAAACAAAAGATAGTATTTATAACCAGTGAGAGAAGCATGAAATGGGCCCCAAACATCACTATGCACAAGAGAAAATGGCTTATTAACTGTGGAAGTAGACAGTTTGAAAGGCAACCTATGTATCTTAGCAACACTACAAGAAGTGCAAACTAATGAATTACAATCTTTATTTGATAAAGGGGCAGGTAAATGTTGAAGAAGATGATGAAATTTTAGTGCAGAAGGATGACCAAGTCTTTGATGCCAGGTAGACACAGAGACTTGTGAGTTTGCCTTAGCAACATGAGCTTGAGGAATCATGGAAGAGGATGAATCAGCAAAATGGTAAAGTCCATGAATATTAGGTCCTTTATGTAGAATCTTGTTTGTATGCTTGTCCTGAACCACAAAGGAGTTAGAATCAAAAGTTACAGAACAGTTATTATCCTTAGTAAGTTGATGAACAGATAAGAGGTTAGAGGAAATGTTAGGCACATGAAGAAGGTTATTGAGAGAAAAGGAATATTGAGGAGTAGGGAGTAATCCCTTACCAATGTGTTGAATGGGAACAGCCTGACCATTACCAACAGTGACTTGGTCTGAGCCTTGTAAGGTTGATAGAGTTGGAGATTAGCCAAATCATTTGTGATATGATTGGTGGCAGCAGAGTCTATGTACCATGGTGTGGATGAATCAGATGAAGCAAAAAACTGATTAGAAGAAGATGGATTTGCAGTGACAGAGTAAGCATGAGATGGAAAAGACTGAGAATTAGATGGAAAAGAAGCCTGAACAGGTTGATAGTTGGAATCCATACGAAACCAACAATCAAAAGCACTATGAGTATGACCTCCACAGATTTGACAGCCAGAATAAGAAGAACTGCTTGAACTACTATCATGTCTGTTATCATATCTCCCTGACTGTCCTCCATATCTACCTCGGCGATATCTTCCAGTTCCTCGGTATCTTCCTCCTCTATGTCCACGAAATGGATATCTACCTCGATTTCCAGATGAATATCCTCTATTAGACGGAGGATATGCAACAGATCCAGATGCAGAGCCAGTAGTGACAGCACATGCCATTGGTAAATCACTAATAAGAGCATGTTTAGTTTTATTTTCTACATGTATTGCTTCAGAACAAAGCAGTGAACTCAAATCTTCCATAGTAATAGCCTCTGCTCTGGCTCGAATAGTAGTTTTCAAAGCCTCATATTCAGCTGGCAATCCGTTGAGAGTTAACAGAACCAAATCTTCATCTTCAACTGTAGCTGATACAAGACTGAGTTGATCTGCAATAGTGCGAATCTGAGTCAAATATTCCTCCATTGAGAGACCTTTCTTGGAGACTGATTGAAGTTTATTCTTCATTATCAACACATTGAAGCTTACAGATTGGCTGTTAAAGCAGATCCAGTGAGTGCTTTCGGTGGGAGGCCTGTCGTGCAGAATTATTATTTGGAGGAGAGAGAGAGAGAGAAAAGGGAATGCTGGTGTGGGATTACATACAACAACAGCATGGTATATTTAATTATATTATTTGAGATAACATAGAGATGGAATCACTTTTCTCTCGTTTGACATTGGATATTATCGGAAAAGCATTATTTAATTATGATTTTGATTCGTTACAAAGTGGGATAGTTGAGGCTGTATATACTGTCTTGCGAGAAGCAGAAGATCGAAGTGTTGCACCACTCCCATACTGGGATATTCTCATATTCAAAGATATATCATATCACCACAGCAAGAAGGTCACTGTTGCACTCGAGCTGATCAATGAAACACTTGATCATCTGATTGCGATGTGTAAGGTGAACAATTCGATGTCAGTTTTGGGAGTATGTCTCGAGGTTACATGAACTCAAAGATGAGGTTGCTCGTGCTTGGAAGGCTGATGATCGTGTAACATCATTGAAGGTGTCAATCAAAGTTGCTAGACTTCTGACAGACACATCTGTGCTACAATTTTATCCCACATTGTTTGTTCTAGCTACAGATGTAATGGACATGCTTAGCAATATGGTATGGCAACGCATCAAGCAGAAAGCTGAATTTGCTGAAAATGGAAATAGAATTTTGATGAAAAATATATATGCCTTGATGCCAAAGAAACCTGCAGTGACGGTTTCTCGTAGGTATGGACAGAGTGTCCAAGATGATCCAAAAGTGGATCTGGGTTGCCGGAATTGCTGACAGAGTATATGATGAATATGTGAGAACTCTTGAGAACCTGAGTAAGAAGCTGAAATTTGTGAAGTGGATCTTATGGTTAAAACTTCAAAAGCTCTAAGAGATGTTATTGTTATTGATTATCCTTATGTGGGATGTACCTCAGCAGCTATTCAAGCTTTGTCATCATTTAAGAAGTTATACCCCAGGCATCGGAGAGAGGAGTTAGAAGAGTATATTGAAAGAGCTGCTATATTCATTGAAATCTAATTCTTGGAGGAGAATCCAAGGTTTCTCTTATTTTCTTTATACTGCTGATTCACCTGGGGTTTATCAAAAAGGGTTTTGAGCCTTTGGTATAGTATTGTCAGATTTGGTAATTGAAGTGGACCCCACATGCAGGGCTGCTACAATTTCTGTTAGGGTCGTAAATTGAAGTGCTTTGGAATTTTGCATGTTTCCTCGTCAAACTTGAGGTAGGGATAACCTACTCCTCTTTATGAGCTTTGTCTTTAAAGTTTAGCATTTTGATATGTTGGGGGTTGTTGGATAATTTTGAGAAAGTTTAGGCCTTTGTGTAATTTCACAAAAGTTGGGGTTTTAAATATATAAAACATATATGCATGTTTAGCATGAAGAAATGGAATTAATGTTGAAACATTGATGAAAATGGAACCTTAGGGTTGTAATGTTAATTATGGAAAATGCCCTAATTACATTGGTTAATTAATTGGTATAATTAATTGTGAGAAATGAGGAATTGAATTGGGAATGTTGAGATTGGGAATGCATGGGATTAAAGAGTGTAGTTGAATTATTTATCGCTCACCTAGTTGAAATGTTGATTTTATATTCATTTTGTGCATTTATTTTCTGTTTAGAAATAACTGCTTTTTGGGCTATCGGTGGAGGATAGTCTTGATTGTTGTAGACAATGCATGATGATTAGGCAAACTAAAACTAATCACTAGAATGTGTCATTGAGTATGACGTTTGAAAGAATACATTAACTTTATGTATTGACTGATGATGTGTATAATAATTGTTTTTATGCATTGTGTTGTGTTGGAGGAGAGGGTGATGTACTCGACGGTTTAGGGGAAGAGCGGTGATGGACCTCTAAACCGGGTGTTGTGTGGGAGAAGAGAGGTGATGGACTCCGTAGATACAGCTTGTATGCTTATCTTGGGAAGTGTGATATATCAGTGGAAGTGTTGATATTGCTCATATGCTTATCTGTTGATGTGTTGATATAGCTAGTATGCTTATCTATTGTGAAATGGGAAAATGTTTAATATGAGTTGCTGTCTCATATAGATTGTTTGGTCAGGTTCTGAGCTATAATTATGAATTGAGAATTGAAAGAAAATGGAAAATGAAATGTACCATGGACTTGAATGTCATGAAACTGTAAAGTGTTATGAAAGAATGTAAAAGTGTTAACCATCTATCAAACTGTTAATCTTTTAGTCATTGTTCATAGCTGGTTTAGTGTATTTCTACTGGGCTTTAGCTCACCCTATACGGGAACATCATTTTCAGGTACAGGTAGCATGCCACCTCCAAGGACATAGCTTGGGAGGCTAGAGGCGGACAGACTTTTTGTTGCATTTCTTTCTTTTGATGTATTACATGTAGATTCAAGCCAAGGGCTTAATGTGTAATGAGCGAGACTCTATTTGTGTAACCAAGCAATGTCTTGGAAAGATGAAAGCCTATATGGCATTTAATGTTATTAAGATGTAATACTTTATGTAATGACTCTGATGAATAGAAGGATGTTGATCTTTTATATATCAATGCATGTCAATATTGTGGGTTTAATGTTATTATTTTGAGGGCGTTACAACTTGGTATCAGAGCATACCGGGTTTGAATACTTTGGGTACGTGGGAAGTGGTTAATACCACAATGGGTTTGTCTCGCTGGATTGAGACGTTAGCATGTATTGTATGCTTATGTGATAACATGCTTATGTGCTTATATGGGTATGAGGTTTGATTTCTGAGATGTTGATTGGGTCTGTGAGTTCCTGGAAGTCTAGTCGGAAGAGCACTTGATCACCGCTATTTCTGATTGGAACTCTAGCAACATCATGGGACAATCATTATCTAGAAAGAAAATCTGTATGTGATTATGTGACTATGTGCTTATATGGTTTGCCTTATGTGATGTAGATATGCAACATGTTGGGACTAGTGTGAAGTACCTACTTCTGAGCTAAATTCTGTCTTTTATATAAGATGTCATAAAGCGGGAGAGGCCGTAATAGAGGCACTTGGGGTGCCTGGGATATTATCATGTAGGAGGATACCTTTTTCTCCAGGAAGAAAATGTAAGGTAGAGTAACGTGGCCGAGATGATTAGTCAAGATGTTATGGAATTGGTATTGAAGCATAGGTTAACCAATTTTGTGTGTTTGGGTGTAAACGTGACCTTAACATAGTAGAGTTGTGTTATGTATCACTGGTTTGTTGTTATGAGGAGTTAATTATTTTTTCATTTTATATCAAGTTTGTGGAAGTAGACTGGATGAAAGATCCTCGAAGCAGAATGAGTTAGAGAGTTTGTTTTATTTATAATTTTGCTGTGAATCCGACGAGGGCAAATGAGATAAATAATTTTGAGAAAGATTGAAATGAGATTAAATTTGATTTGGGTTATGCCATAGTTGTGTAAAACAAAAAGGGCAAAGCAAAACTAAATTTTATTGAAGTCAGGGGATGATATCCCCGAGTACAGAAGCAACAACAACAGCATCAAAAAAAAAAGAAAAAAGAAAAAAGGAGAAGGATCTTGTTTTGGATAACATGTTTTGGATAACAGCCACATGCCGACTTCACTTACTCGGCTCTATCGCCGAGCCCTTCCTTTTTTTGTCGCTTCGGGGGACTTTTGAAGGCTCTGCCTCAGTACGTGCAGGACCGCTGGGGGATTTGACTCCCTGCTGGTTGACCTTTGAAGGCTCTGCCTCAGTATGTGCAGGACCGACGAGGGATATGACTCCCTGCTGGTTGTCAAAGGTGAAGTACGGAGTTGCTCCGAGTCGGGTCATGACGGTGGTCTTTCGCTTCAACTCTTTGTTCTCCGCCTTTAGGGCGCAAATCTCTGCTCGTGCATCTTTGTACATGCTCTGGAGCAGAGAAAGTTGGGAGTTTAGCTTTTGTACTTCAATGGTTCTATTCTGTAACCGGTGAGATAATTTGGTAACCGCAGTCACGGTTTCCATGCAAGAACTTAGTGTGAAGTGGTTGGCCTCAATATCAGATTGAGCAGCCATAATTTGCTCAACTGATATCATAGGAAAGCTAGGGGGAATGAGAACAGGGACACTCGGTCCAGGAAGGTTAGGAAGAATGGGAACAGGGGCACTCGATCCAGGAAGGTTAGGAAGGATAGGAGCAGGGACACTTGGTCCAGAGGAGCTCGGATCATGGAGGTCCGGAAAGAGAGTGAGGGGCTGAGTTGAGGCCATGTGTGGTGAGAGATGTAAAGAGCAAGAAAGGAAAGTCGAAAAAAATAACAGAGAACAGACTGAGTTTTGAGACAACTTTTCTCTTTCGTTCAGTCTCTCTTTTCTCTCGATGAGGAAGAGGAAACAGAAGAGAGTAATGAAGAGGGAGATGGAAGAGAGTGATGAAGAAGAAGGGGAAATGAGGGATAAGTAGAAAAGGAAAAATTCTGATTCAGAATAATACCGAAGAGAAGAAGACAAGATGGAGAGAGGGCCGAGGCGAACGGTAATCGATGAAGCCTACTTTTGTCGGCCAATTGACGCGAAAGCAAACCGCGTGTTAGACGCAATTTTCGAAGGAAAAGAAAGAAAAGCGGGAAAGTTGTATACATATAAGTTGTATATATATTGTATATTTATGTGTTATATATGTTTATTTGACTAATCATGTCACAAGAGTGACTTGGTTGAGTGGTTTGGTTTGGCGTCTAAGGATGGAGAGGTTAAGCCTGAGGTTAAGGGTTCGAAACCCCGTATTCCTGCATTTGTGTTTTATCTTCATTTTGCGTGTTTTGCTTACGCGCGATGACGTCAGTTAACGGAATATTCCGTCGTGGTAACGGCATATGCATAATCGTGTTTGACCTCGTGGGTTATCATAATATTAGTGTGATGAAGAACAGTGTTGGTAAGGTATCGTCTGTTTTGTGACGGTTGATTGGCCACTATTTGAATTTGTAGTTGGTGCTTCTGAAAAGTTATTATTTCGTTTGTTAAGGTATCGGAATAGTGACAGTTATTTTGGCCTTTAGATGCATTGTGCATCAGGTGATGGAGATAGTTCGTTAAAGTTGGGTTATCACCAATAAGGTATGGCGTCTTGATATTTTGGAGAGTCATTTTATTATACTTAAGGGATTATATCCTATTTTCTTGCTGTGGGTTATTGATGTGGATAGAAGAATCACTTGATGGTTTATACTAGTAAGGGTTTTTATATTTGGTTCGTTACCGGTGTGACTCATTGAGACTCATGTAGTAGTCGAAGAATTTTGTTGATGCAATGTTAAGTGTCTGAGTGAGTTTGTGGGTGACGGTAGAATGTATTACGTCACCTGAGTTAATTTCGAGGACGAAATTTCTTTAAGGAGGGTAGGTTGTGATGACCTAAGTTAAAAAAAAAAATAATAATAATAATAATAAATAAATAAAGAAATTAATGATAAAATAAAAGTGGGGCTTATTCTAATGGTGGCTTTTATGGTGGAGATTATTTATATATATATATATATAAAAGGAAGTTAGTGCTGTGTGTGTGACTTTAATAATCCCACTTGTGTAATTGTAAAGCACACAAATCCTTGTGGTGTAGCTTCACGTGATGATATCATTGAAGCTTACAGATTGGCTGTTAAAGCAGATCCAGTGAGTGCTTTCGGTGGGAGGCCTGTCGGTGCAGAATTATTATTTGAGAGAGAGAGAGAGAGAGAGAAAAGGGAATGCTGGTGTGGGATTACATACAACAACAGCATGGTATATTTAATTATATTATTTAGAGATAACATAGAGATGGAATCACTTTTCTCTCGTTTGACATTGGATATTATCGGAAAAGCATTATTTAATTATGATTTTGATTCGTTAACAAAGTGGGATAGTTGAGGCTGTATACACTGTCTTGCGAGAAGCAGAAGATCGAAGTGTTGCACCACTCCCATACTGGGATATTCTCATATTCAAAGATATATCACCACAGCAAGAAAGGGTCACTGTTGCACTCGAGCTGATCAATGAAACACTTGATCATCTGATTGCGATGTGTAAGGTGAACAATTCGATGTCAGTTGTGGGAGTATGTCTCGAGGTTACATGAACTCAAAGATGAGGTTGCTCGTGCTTGGAAGGCTGATGATCGTGTAACATCATTGAAGGTGTCAATCAAAGTTGCTAGACTTCTGACAGACACATCTGTGCTACAATTTTATCCCACATTGTTTGTTCTAGCTACAGATGTAATGGACATGCTTAGCAATATGGTATGGCAACGCATCAAGCAGAAAGCTGAATTGCTGAAAATGGAAATAGAATTTTGATGAAAAATATATATGCCTTGATGCCAAAGAACCTGCAGTGACGGTTTCTCGTAGGTATGGACAGAGTGTCCAAGATGATCCAAAAGTGGATCTGGGTTGCCGAATTGCTGACAGAGTATATGATGAATATGTGAGAACTCTTGAGAACCTGAGTAAGAAGCTGAAATTTGTGAAGTGGATCTTATGGTTAAAACTTCAAAAGCTCTAAGAGATGTTATTGTTATTGATTATCCTTATGTGGGATGTACCTCAGCAGCTATTCAAGCTTTGTCATCATTTAAGAAGTTATACCCCAGGCATCGGAGAGAGGAGTTAGAAGAGTATATTGAAAGAGCTGCTATATTCATTGAAATCTAATTCTTGGAGGAGAATCCAAGGTTTCTCTTATTTTCTTTATACTGCTGATTCACCTGGGGTTTATCAAAAAGGGTTTTGAGCCTTTGGTATAGTATTGTCAGATTTGGTAATTGAAGTGGACCCCACATGCAGGGCTGCTACAATTTCTGTTAGGGTCGTAAATTGAAGTGCTTTGGAATTTTGCATGTTTCCTCCTCAAACTTGAGGTAGGGATAACCTACTCCTCTTTATGAGCTTTGTCTTTAAAGTTTAGCATTTTGATATGTTGGGGGTTGTTGGATAATTTTGAGAAAGTTTAGGCCTTTGTGTAATTTCACAAAAGTTGGGGTTTTAAATATATAAAAACATATATGCATGTTTAGCATGAAGAAATGGAATTAATGTTGAAACATTGATGAAAATGGAACTTAGGGTGTAATGTTAATTATGGAAAATGCCCTAATTACATTGGTTAATTAATTGGTATAATTAATTGTGAGAAATGAGGAATTGAATTGGGAATGTTGAGATTGGGAATGCATGGGATTAAAGAGTGTAGTTGAATTATTTATCGCTCACCTAGTTGAAATGTTGATTTTATATTCATTTTGTGCATTTATTTTCTGTTTAGAAATAACTGCTTTGGGCTATCGGTGGAGGATAGTCTTGATTGTTGTAGACAATGCATGATGATTAGGCAAACTAAAACTAATCACTAGAATGTGTCATTGAGTATGACGTTTGAAAGAATACATTAACTTTATGTATTGACTGATGATGTGTATAAAATTGTTTTTATGCATTGTGTTGTGTTGGAGGAGAGAGGTGATGTACTCGACGGTTTAGGGGAAGAGCGGTGATGGACCTCTAAACCGGGTGTTGTGTGGGAGAAGAGAGGTGATGGACTCCGTAGATAACAGCTTGTATGCTTATCTTGGGAAGTGTGATATATCAGTGGAAGTGTTGATATTGCTCATATGCTTATCTGTTGATGTGTTGATATAGCTAGTATGCTTATCTATTGTGAAATGGGAAAATGTTTAATATGAGTTGCTGTCTCATATAGATTGTTTGGTCAGGTTCTGAGCTATAATTATGAATTGAGAATTGAAAGAAAATGGAAAATGAAATGTACCATGGACTTGAATGTCATGAAACTGTAAATGTTATGAAAGAATGTAAAAGTGTTAACCATCTATCAAACTGTTAATCTTTTAGTCATTGTTCATAGCTGGTTTAGTGTATTTCTACTGGGCTGTTAGCTCACCCTATACGGGAACATCATTTTCAGGTACAGGTAGCATGCCACCTCCAAGGACATAGCTTGGGAGGCTAGAGGCGGACAGACTTTTTGTTGCATTTCTTTCTTTTTGATGTATTACATGTAGATTCAAGCCAAGGGCTTAATGTGTAATGAGCGAGACTCTATTTGTGTAACCAAGCAATGTCTTGGAAAGATGAAAGCCTATATGGCATTTAATGTTATTAAGATGTAATACTTTATGTAATGACTCTGATGAATAGAAGGATGTTGATCTTTTATATATCAATGCATGTCAATATTGTGGGTTTAATGTTATTATTTTGAGGGCGTTACACTAGTACTTTTTGGCATAGCAAAAAACATGTAGTCACTCTTTCTTATGTCAAAGACTTTAATAAAAAAAAACACATTTCTACTAAATCTAGACCAATTCAAATGAATGCTAAATTAATGGAAATGTGTAAAAAAAAAATTAACGATTTACTCAAAATAAAATCATTAGTAAAATTAAATCCCCTTAGTCATGTCCAGCTTTCAATGTCAATAAAAATGTTGAACTTGAACGTGGTGTTCCACAATTAGTAATTAATTATAAACCATTAAATAAAGTCTTAGAATGAATTAGGTATCCAATCCCTAATAAAAATATTTGATTAAAAAACTTAATCAAGCAGTCATCTTTAGTAAATTTGATCTCAAAAGTAGATTCTGCCAAATCCAGCTTAACCCTAGATTCTGACAAAACTACTTTCACTACACCCTTTGATCATTACGAATGGAATGTAATGCCCTTTGGATTAAAAAATGCATTTAGTGAATTTCAAAACATAATGAATGAAATATTTAATCCATTTAGTCATTTTTCCATTGTATACATCAATGATGTTCTCATCTTCTCTAAATCAATTGAAGAACATTGGAAACATCTCTAGTCATTCCTCCAAACTATTAAACATAATGGCTTAGTCATCTCTGCTCCAAAAATCAAATTATTCCAAACTAAAGTCAGATTTTTAGGATATCAAATTCATCAAAGTACAATCATTCTAATTAGTCGATCTATTGAATTTGTTGTTGAATTTCCTGATGAAATTTTGGATAAAAACCAGTTACAAAGGTTTCTAGGATCTCTTAATTACATTGCGGAATTCTATAAAGACCATAGGAAAACTTGTCAACCTCTCTTTGATCGATTAAAAGACAATCCTTCTCCTTGGTCTTCTATTCATACTTCTATTGTTAAACAATTCAAACAATATCTTAGGACTTTGCCTTGTCATGGTATTCCCATTGAAGATTCATCTAAAATTATTCAAACTGATGCCTCGGACATTGATTATGGTGGCATTCTTCATCAAAAAGTCCATCTCAAGCCATATGAGCAAATTTTTCGTTATCATTCTAATGTTTGGAGCAAAGCACAAAAAAATTATAGTACTAATAAAAAACAAATATCTATTGTATTATGTATTAGTAAATTTCAAGATGATATTTTAAACCAACACTTTTTATTCCATGTTCATTAAATATGTTTTAAAAAAAAATGTTCAAAATATTGCTAGTAAGAAAATTTTTGTCCGTCAGCAATCTATTCTCAATATTTTTGATTTCACTATTGAATATATTTAAGGTAGTCAAAATTCTATCCCTAATTTTTTTACCTATGAACTTTTACGGGGTGGATAGTATACATTTTTGAACTTTTAGTAAAATGCCTATTTCCTATTGCTTTACTCACCGATTACAAATCAACCGTTATTACCGCATGATTAACAACCATGAGTTTGAAATTACTTACCTAAAATCCATTGAATAAGATGTTGATATTAATAATCACACACATTCAATAGAGATTTTGTTTAGTTGGTCACTACAGATGCTTTTTTAACATTCATCTTGCCATATTAGATACCTTCAGTGGATGCTAATTTCCATTTTGCTCCATTTCAGATGTCAAGTCAGAAACCCCCTACTAAACCACTTGCTAAAATAATACCAACCAGTCAACCAATTGCAATACCACCAGTTGACCTAGTAGATAGAGACCAAATTCTTGGTACTATTTTTACACCTAGTTACACTTTTGCTTTTGCAACTGACCCGATTTGCGTATCAGTCAATGCAAATCATGACTCCAAATTATCCATACAAATCATCACCAAGAACTGATTATGTTCTTAAACCTTGCTCATCCAACCTCTTCTACAAAGAACTAGTCCACAAAAATATCCATAACCCCATTGATTTAGTCAAATCATATTTCCCTTCTGGATGGCATTTTACTCCTTGCTATCCAGACAAGTCAATTTCTTTTAAAAAAGATATTCTCTACCATCACCAGCCCATTGTCATTAAACCCATTTATGATTGAGTCAATACCAGTAAAATCATTTACCATTTTTTGTATATTCAAAGTATTGTATCTCTTGATGAGTGGGGTCTTCCCTTTCTACTAGGAGACCTCCCTAATCATCTGATCCAATATAGTTATTATGATTACATTGATGCATGGTTTAAAGTCTTCTTGCATCAGAATGAGTCATTTAGTCATTCTTGATTTTTCTCTTTAGATCATAAATTCAAGTCAAAGTTCCCTTCTTGATTTCTAAGATAGTGGTCTCAACATGGTGCCATCCCAAAACACCTCCATTCTATCCTCATGCATCAAGTCAACTGTTTTTGTTCAGTAGTTTGGAACTGATTTTTTTTTTCATTATTATCTACATGATCGGAGGCATAATTATTTATTTAATTTTTGTGAAATTGGAAGAGAGAGACAAATTCATATGAGGAAGCCATTGATGGACTTAAGAGTTGTGTATTATTCATTAATATTAACATTATCTCAACCTATCATGGATCCAATGTTTTCACAAACTTTTTTGCAATCAGCAGCTTTGACCAAGATTAGTTTCAAAAACACGTTTCTAGGTAGAGAGGTAGGGTAAACCAATTGAACAAATAAAATATTTTGAATTATATTTGATTGTTGGCAGTGGAAATTTTTAACAGATAGGGAGGGAGAGAGAGAGAGAGAGAGAGAGAGAGAGAGAGAGAGAAAAAAAAGTTTAAAAATGGTGTGAATTTGAATAGATAGAATAAATATGTAAAAAAAACAACAAATAGGTTAAACAATTCAATAGATAAAAAAATATTTGAACAGATAGTCAAAAAATTAGAACATATAGATAAAAAAAATGGAACAGATAGAAAATAATTTGAACAGATAGTCAAAAAAGGTCAACAGATAAAAAAAGTTAACAGATTAATTAAGAGATAAAATTAAAAACAAAATGTCATTCAAAACAAGTAAAACGAGCTCTCACCAAACTATTTCACAAATGGTGGATCTTATAACACTCCGAAAATAATAACCATAATTCATTACATCATATTAATTAAATAACAACATGTGCCGAAATAATTGTCTTCTATTCATATAGTCCCATTGTACAAAAGGTAATACATACAATTATATATTCATAAGTCCTAACCCTAAATTTATAGCATGTGCCACAAATTAATGATATGAAAGAAAAGTTGAACAAATAAATTAATGCCCTAATAAATACAACTTTCCAAGACAATGCTTAGTTCCAACAAAAGTGAGTTTTAACTCAATACAGTTTAAACCCTAGGCATGTACAAAATAATTACAACAATAACAAAAAATAGGCTCTTGGCTCCAAGTCTTCCCAAGCTACGACCTTGGTAGAGGCATATCATCAGCACCTGAAAATGGAAAGACTACGCTAGGGCTGCAAACGCCAAGCCAGACTTTAGTATTTTTATTTATTTTTTTTGGTACTCTGGAAAGGAGAACTTTAGTATGTTTGGGTTTATTTATTAAAATTTTAACGAGTTTGAGTTTGAACTCAATAAAAATTTAATGAACTGCGCTCAAGTTGAGTTGGTTTACGCTTGACTCGAACTCGAGCCTTAACGAGCTAAAAAAATTATAAATTCATATTTGCGTATGAGACTAAACTTACAATTGAAATTTTGATTATAAAATTATTTATATATATATAATGTAAACATAGTAAAGAAAAGTTAATATTTTATCAAATGGCCTCGTTTGGAAAGTTAGCTATTTTAGTTTTTAGCTATTTTAATAGGTTAAAATTTTTATATTTGGGAAGATGGTTGAATTTTTTTGTAATTGGATGCGATATTTATGAGAGAAAAAGTGAAATGATTATGTGTTTGATGTGACATTTTGGGTTGTTTTGGAAAGTTGGTTAAAAGTTGACTTTTTAACTTTTTTTTGAAAAACTTTTAAAAAAAGTAGAGAGATGATATGATCCAAAATAGATTAAAAGCTAGCTTTTGGCTTTTAGCCATCTTCCCAAAAGAGGCCTTTATCTTATTGACTATTTTAGCCTATTTTTTCTTTTTGTGAATTTTACCCACCCCCCCAAAAAAAAAAAAAAAAAAAAAAAAGAGAAGCCAAAAGCCTCTTGCCAACTAGGCCAATATTTACCACCACTATTATATAAATGTATAATATGTAGTTAGTTATTATTTACATTTACATTTACATTTTTTTATATATTTTTACATTATTTAATATATAAATAATAAATATTAAACATGCCCAGCTATAATGAAGTGAGCTAATGAGCTGAACTTTAATATGTTCTTATTTATTAAGATTTTAACAAGTTCGAACGCAAAAAAAATTAAATAAATAAATAAATGATAACAAACCAAGTTTGAACGAGTCCTTACTGAGATGAGTTTGAGTCTGTTCACAAAAGACTCTGTTCATTTGCAGTCCTAATTATAACCAAAGATCTCAAAATAATGTCATAATGAAAAAAAAAATGCTCATAACTAAAGGTGTATATAGTAAGGGGCGCATGATAGAATCCTCCATTTGTAAAAAGGTTTTAGAAACTTGAAAATTCAAGGCTCCGTGTGGTTTGCCTTTGGAATCATGATTCCAAAGGCATACCTTTCAAAATATTTTTCAAAATTACACAAAACTCAATTCAAAAATTAATTTCAAAACTTATAACCAAACACACAATACAAAACTTAATTCAAAAAATTCTTTTGATGATATAGTGTTGAAGATGGTTAGTAATGTGATTGTTAAATTATTTTTATAAAAAATCTAATTTTTTTTTCTATATTTAAAAAAGAGTAATGATTAAGACTCCCACAAATCTGGATCACTCATGATGTGTGGACCTCATACATACATGAGTGGCTCTACACATACATAGAGGGCTAGGATCACTTTGGGGTGTGAGGGTCATCCTCAAAGGGGGTCCCAAATATTTTCCTTTAAAAAATGTCTAAAACAAATATATATATATATATATATATATTTTTCTTTTCAAATAACAGGTTGCAATTGTAAAAATAATAATAATAATAATTAAATAAATAATTCACTGTTTCGGTCAACCGTCCGGGCGTCCAGGAGAATGTCTGGGTGGACGACCGGATATACTCAATCAGCTCTTTTCAAAATTCAAAATTCAAAAACACCTTTTAAAACACTTTTCAAAACTCATAACTAAACAAATTTTCTCGTTTCAAAACTCAATTCACAATTCAACACTCAAATCACAACTCCAAAAAGAGAATTATAATTCTAAAACTAAACCAAACACAACCCAAAATTTGTTTGGTTATGAATTTTCAAAATAATTTTGTAAAAGAGTTTTTTTTTAGTCTTGTGTTTATTTTGTCTTGTAGCCAAAACCTTTTTTTATAATATTATAGTTTATTTTATTTACTTTTTTTTACGTACTTCTAAATTTACTTTCTAAATGCATTTAATTTAATTCAATCCGTATATATTAAGAACCGTGCTACGTAGCTCGAAACCAAGACCCCCCTAATCCCCTGAAATCAAAAACGACGCCATTTCGGCATTTTGAATTTTTTTTTTTTTTTGTTCAATCAGAAAGAAGAAGCAGACGGTAAGAAGAAGAAGGGAAGAAGGGAAGAAGAAGCAGAAGCAGAGGCAAACGGCGGCGGCGGAGGCAGACGGCGGACCGACGATCGACGGAGCTGTGACGATCGGACGCTCGGCCGGAATGCAGGGGCCATTTGTGTATGTGTGTGTCTCCATTCCCTCTTCTCTCCCTCTCTTTCCCTCTCTCCTCTCCGCTCTTCTCCTCTCCGTTCTCCCTCTCTCCCTCTCCCTCTCCCTCTCCCTCTTCCACCTGCGTTTTGAGCTCGAAAATGGCAGAAAAAAAAGAAAAAAACCTAATACCCAAAACGACGTCGTTTTGGACATTAAGAGGAATAGGGGGGCAAATTTTCGAGCTCTCAAACTTTATTCATATATTAATTTTTACGAATCCTTTTTCTAGCCACAACACCACCCGAACGCCTTTTATCATTAAGAATCACCAGATTGCGATGAGTCCAAAGGCACCAACAAATCACAAAGAAAAGTTAACCACTTGTCGAATCAAAACCCGATAACAACCCCACTATCCATTCAAACACCTCAACGACATTCCAACACTGCAGATAGCCTACTAGACTCCCAAACCTCCCTAGAAAACTCAGAATAACAAAATATGGTGATAAACTGATTCTGCCGCTAAATGACACAACTCATAAACATCATCAGTCAACACTTGCAAATTAGATCGCACTGGCAAATTGCACTCCTCTCTTACGAAGATCTATCTCAAGATGATATGCCGACTTAATAAAAAAGTGCCCATTTTTAGTGTAATGCCACACTAATGAATCCTCCGACCGATGTGGATAGATCGGAATTGTTTGAATTAATTCTATTTCAGAAGGTGGGAAACACTCTTCTAATCAAATAGCATCCCATATCCCGGCATCTCTATCAATAAGCACACACCCGCTCATGCTCCTCCAACCCATTCGGCGATGAACAAATCATGAATGAAAATGGCCGAGGCACCCATCTATCTTTCCAAATTTGGACGTTTCTCTCATCACCAATACGCCACCGTAGTCTTTCCGAAAGCAAATTGTGAGCGTTCCAAATACTCCTCCAAGTAAAGAAAGGGTTAGCTCCCAATGGAGCATCCAAAACCGAGGACGTAGGTGGTGTTTGTTTTGAAGGATTGGGCCATGGGAAGGATTTAGGGTAGTATTTTGCCTTCAATAGTTGTGCCACCAGACTATTAGGAAACTTGAGGAGCCTCTAGCATTGTTTAGCAAACAAAGCTCTATTAAAAGCTCACAAAGACGTGAACTCCATCCCACCCTCTTGTTTAGCTTTGCATAACCAATTCCAATTTCGCCAATGGATTTTCTACTTCTATTTGTCCCCACCCAAACCATGCAATAAGAGCATTCATATCACATGTGCATCTGATTTTTAGCAAGAGCTAATTGGGATTTGGGGTCGAGTAAGTGTGCTATCGGTTGTGCAGTCTCAGGTTTGGTGGTGGCCTCCACCGGAAGGAATTTTCAATATAAATTTTGATGGTGTGCATGCTTTGTGTCGGAAGGATTGGAGCAATAGTGCGAAACCATCATAGGGAGGTTCTGTGTTGCACTTGGTCCAGTTATCATGCCTTTTGGGTCTGCATTATGTCATTCTTGAAGGTGATTCTTTATCGTGGTTCAAGCTCTACAATCTCCCATTTGGGTCTGCATTATGTCATTCTTGAAGCTGATTCTTTATCGTGGTTCAAGCTCTACAATCTCCGATAGAGCAGCTTTCTTCCTTCGACCATTTGGTGGCATCCACTCAGTCGGGGTTTCGGAGGTTTCATCGCTATAGTTTTAATTTGGTTGATCCTGAAGCTTAGTTGGTTTAATTTGCTTTGATTGGTGGATTTTGTCAACGCCCCCTCGTAATAAAATTTTAAGTAAGTTCAAAAAGTTTTTATTAAAAAATTCAACAGTACATACTACTATTATTTAAAATATTAAATTTTAAAATAATATAATTTTTGATTTAGATATTAATTTTTAATAAAATTAGTATTTTTAGAATTCTTTAATCAAAAATCTATCAAATAACATCTATATTGCCTATGAAATTCTTTAAATAAAAAAAAAATTATTACAGTCAAAATTGATGTAAACAGTAACATGTTACTCTGGTAATATTATCTAAAAAAATATATTTTTTATTTTTCCATACTCAATTATGCCCCTCCTCCTTAGAGGATTTATGAAGCAAAATAAATAGGACCGTCATTTTCACCAAACAAGGGTCTAATGGAGGGGTTTTGGCTAAATTTTCTCTTTTTGAATTCTATGTCTTACTCTCTAAAAAAAACACCTTTTCTGATTTATATCCACTTCAGGCCCCGTTTGGAGACTTACCTTTTTAGCCAAAAAGTTAAAAAGTTACATTTTTAGCCAAAAAGCCAACAACTCATACAAAAAAGTCAAAAATTCTCTTTTCTCTCTAATTTTTGCACATCTTTTCGTAATTAGCCAAAAAGTCATTCCAAACATATAAGTTTTTTTTACCAACCTTTTTAGCCAAATAGCCAAAAAGTTACTAAATTAGCCTGTTCCCAAACGAGACTATTAGTCATTCCAAACATTTAAAATGTTTCATATTTATAAATATATATATATATATATATATATATAATTATTGAATAATGA